>WOGO01005180.1:0-12643 GCA_015342085.1 Leptinotarsa defecta | reverse complement strand
ATGTCCTCTCTTTCATGAAAGGAAATGTAGGGTGACTTCAGAGGCTCCAATAAATTCAAGATATCGCCAGAACACTTGTTGACACGACTATCGTTAAACTTTAACAAGCCCGTTTCGTAATAATGACCTGATGTAACGCCAGAACCACAGTGAACAATGACTGCATGAAGATTATAATGGTGGTTTGCTAGATTGAAGTATTCATGTTTTCCAAACCTTCGTAAGAGTTTGGTGCTTCCGTCAGAGGTTGGCGCATGTTTAGCAATACAGTTGATCATCACCTGTTAGAATTTCCATTTTGAGGTGATTCAACAATAAACTTTGCACGGATTGGTTATCAAGCATATTAGGAAACGCTAGTTGAAGTTTCAGTTACGTTTTTGATAACTCTTTTTGATAACATTTACTACGAAGTAAGTAAGTGAGCGTTTTTCCAGCAAAAGATCTAAAAACACAAGACGAGATAGACTAACGGAATCATTCAATCCGGAGCGGTCAGTAGTATTGATTCTGCAATTTTTTGCTAACGAAGAGTATTCAAGAACTCCTCCTGTTGTCCTAACGAGTATCTAGTGGACTTCAAAGACTCCAGGAAATAGGTAAGGAAACTGCAATAACACGAACAATTGTTTGAGTTTGTTGAATGAGTAGGAAACATTCTAGTTTTCGATTATCGTTGAAACATCGTTCTTAAAATTCTTCGTCATGAACAACACTTGTAAAATACTATTCATGTAGCGCAAGTGTTTCCTAGATTATCTCATCCAATTTTCTTCTCAAGATTTTCAGGACAACTGTCTACTGATTCGTGAGGGAAAACATGTTTCACAGAATCTGTAACAGAACCAGTTCTCAAGCGGCAATCGATTCTTTCAAGAGGGGTTTCGTAAAGGGGTCGATTCGGCTCTTGCTTCATGAAGCTCTTCCACTGAAAGGTAACTAGAACCACAAGGACTTCAGCTCATATTTGGGGGGCTCGAATGAAGTACATTGACTGCACTGAAAAAGAAAAAGTGGGATTAATCACTTGCGAATCAACCTTGATAGAAGACTGATAAATATACACATATTTTGGCTTGTTTAGAAGAGATTTCAGTTCCGTACTGAAGTGAGGGCCATGCATGATCAAAATTATATGAAGGAGGAATAGTTCCAAGAACCGAAGCAGCATTAACACGTTGAATAGCAATACTAATTCTTCCTATCAAAAAAAAAGTAATCTTTAGTTGTTTGGCCTATTTTCCTTCCGAGTTCATGAACATTTAACAGAGACTCCGCTACTGGATGAAACATATAGTTGGTAACAAGATTTTTGTTTTTTTTTTTAAGTTTTCGTCAGACAATGCTGCGATTCCAGCCGACGATGTTGGTTTTGGCCAAAAACTTAGGAACAAGTAATGATGAGTGAGCAGGTACATTATCGTGATGCAAAAGCCATGAATTATTTTTCCACATACCAAACGATTCCTTCGTATTGCTTCTCGCAAGCAGTGCATAACTTCAAGATAATACTTGACCTTGACATTTTAGCGAAATTGGCGTCCTTTTTTTAGTCTTGGCTCTACTGGGCTGTTCCATTTGGGCGATTGGACTTTGGTTCCGATGCTATAACTATATATCCATGATTCGTCACTAGTTATGACCCTTCATAGCAAATTTAGATCGCCGTCGACTTCCTTCAACAATTCCTAAGCGATGTTCATGCCACGGTTTTTTGGTCAAAATTCAAAAATTGTGAAACGATCAATCGATCGCTTCCAAAACACTTCACCAACTTTCTTCGAAAGCTTCTGATAATTTTTCTTTCATAGTCTGTGTTTCACTATCACTGTCGTCATTTGAATCGATGATGAATTTATTTCCACCATTAATATGGAAATTTCCAATCTCAATATAGTCTTTTTCAACTAAAATTATTTTTTAATCCTTTTCTGCCAGTCTTCTTCGGTAATATAAGATACCTCTTCTTTAATTAGCTCTACCTTCTCATCAAATTCTGGAAAAACATTTTCAGGCCTGATGCCTTGTTTCAGTTTTCCCCAAATCAACTCGATGGGATTGAAAACACATTGAATTACACGAAAGAAAAAAAATTATTTCGAAAGTAATACTTCTATATGAACATTGAATTATACAGAAGATACTTTTCTCTACTCAGTTTGTATAAATTGCACTTACATGGAACACTATCACCCTCACTTCCATGTTCTTATGATCGTCAACATTGGAGTCCTCAAGTTCTTTTTCACATAATTTCAAAGAATTTCATCCTTTACTTCAACCACAATACACAATGACTAGTCGCAATCCTTTGTTTGCAGGCATGTTAGACGTACACATTCTCGAACCATCAGTCCACCCTTTTATAACTGTGTCATAAGTGTCATACCAAGTTTCATCCGAATAAAAAATTTGACGTTGTTCTTGTTGTTACGCAATTCCACCATTTTTCTGCTTTCCATAGCTACTTGACGTTTGTTTATTATTCTAAATCCCAATTCTAATGCCCAATTCTAAGGAGTTTTGTCACAGCAGCTCACGTTATGGCCGAAGGTATTCAATTTCTTACTTATGATTTCAATTGTAGGAATCTCATTGATTTTGTAACACTCGTATATTGTTTTTTTCAATGATTTTATCAGATTAACATCTAAATGTTTTGGTAATCCCGTATCACATCGCGTCTTGCGTTCACAAAATTTGTTTTTGACTAGTTTACGTACAGTTGAGAAAGAAATTTCGGTCAAATCTGATGTTGCTTGTAATAGTTTGTTTCCCTCGAAACCAAAGTTGAGGTGTAGATTCTTATAAATATTGAAATATACTCTAGTGTGTTTCAATATTCAAATGCATCCAAATTTTATTCACTGGTACCTCTTTTTCGCATTGTACACAATCGCTATTGGAATCACTACACAGGAAAAAGTCTGCGTCGCTATCACACTCGTCTTGTCGTACTTGTCGAAGGACGCCACATTTGAAACGGATATTTTTTAAGTAATTATAACTGCACCAATAACGAACTGAACATCGATGACAGGACGGCGATAATCATTTCCTCATTCTCCGCTTTCTATTCGTCAACATGACTTCCAGTGTAATTTAATGACTATTCTGGCAATTATAAAACTTGGTTAGTAAAAATTATCCAATACGAACCTACAATTCGATAGTCCACGTTAAGTTAAGGTTCATTTCAATGTATTGATTTTTTGAGAGTGCCGCCAACTTCAAGTGTGCACAATATCGTTTACTTCGACTATACATACATGGAACGTTGTCACCCTCAATGGCGGACATCCGATGTTTTGGAATAATATACTTGCATTATTACCTCTTCGGCACCAATATGAATAACATTACATTCAATAATTGCTTTCTCAAGCGTGAACTTGAGAAAGCTATTGTATAGCGAAAAATGTATCGCAGTTTTTTAAAAACCCTTTATAGTGAAAATCATAGAATAAACTGTGTTAATTAGTTTTTTTTTAACATTTATTTGCTTATTTGATTGAATCACAGCCATAATGATCTTATTTAAATTGAAAGCGGTATATTTTTAGGAAAGATTCCAATTTGTGTCTGAGAGTTGGTTCTTTGAATGATCTACACATCCTTGTATAGAGAAAATTTCTCAATGAAAATATGAATTTCATAAATGTTTGTTTATCCACAATGAAAACCAAAAGATTTTTTTCAGAATTGTTTATTTACACGAAAGGAATGTCTGGAGATGAAAGTTCAAATTTGAAAAACTGACCCTGACCTAATTAGTTCATTTAATTTTAAAATATCAGTAATGAGCCTAGTATCAGTAGGTGAGGGTCCAATTGAAAAATAATATAATATTTCAATATAAACTGATGCCTTCAAACAATTTGGTAAAATTGAAAACATAAACAAGGTGCTAGTAACTAGTTTTTTTCAGTAGAATATTACTGAAAGTAGTAAATGCCATGAAATCAAGCAAAGTCAATGTCGTCACAAAACCAGATGCTGTTCGCGACGCTGAACTTGTAACGCAACAAAGTTAAATTAATTATTGCTCTATTAACCAAATGAAAACAGTGAGTACAGATTCTTACTAATTTGATGATTTCTCTTGTGACACATTTTACAGGAATAGCCTCGTCATTGCAATTTATTGTTCATAATTTGTGTCGTCTCTCAAGAAAACAAATTAGTTTTACGTAATTCGGTACTTCCAAGATGGTTGATGTATCAATCAAAGCAAACGGTTGAGATGAGACAACTGTATTTTGAGACGATGTCCGGTATTTGCCAGCTGTAGTTTTTTGTCATATTTTAACTCCTTTGCCTAGTAAGGAAGTAAATCACAAAATGACATCATTGTTGATATGACTTTTCAAGTTATTATATCAGTTGAAACAACTAATTCAGAGGCACTCACGCGTTCACTGAAAATATTGACAGGTTGAATAGGAAGAAGAGAGGACTTGAAAATTTCCTTGGTTGTATCATCTCGTTAAACTAAACGCAATACAGATGCAGTCACCAATATCGACAGTCAAAAAAAACTCTCATGGTTTTCTCTTCCATTTTTGTGTGAATTTTCTTTAAAAATTTCAAAAAATTTAGTTCGGAACCACCATTAGATGTCATTGATTCCACAAGGACATATATAAGTGATATCTGAAATAACTTCTTCATCTTTCATCAATGCTATTGAAGTGAAATGACAAATATGGATTCAAAATCCATACTTCATTGTGAGATTTTCTTCGAACAGTTTACCAAACATCTACACGTGTTTCGGTAAGCAATAGCTTTTTTTGTACTGACTAAATTTTTCCTAATTTATGCTTCATATCCATTTTCAGAAACATGTTATATAACAATTAGAATATACGATCTTCTACCTCCTAATAACTAATCGAGTTCGGGTATAAATGAATATTTTTTCAGACATTATCAAGGAGACTACCTACTCAATGACTGATGATTTTACCAGAGTTTGGGTATAAACTGAATGAAAATTTCAAAATTATAAAAGAAATATTGCCAACTCTTTGAATTGACATGTGATGAACTGATTACCACCTTGGAAAACAGATTCAACAGAGGAGAAATTCACTTCTATTTGGTCTTTCGGTGAATTTTTTGAGTTCTTAACCAACAAAAACATCCTACGATTTTATGGTTGGTATCGCTCGTTTATTAAAAAAGACTTTGACGTGGCAAATTTATCAAAAGCAATTAAGATAAAACTTCATTATCGCATAAATCAGTAGCATGAAAGTAAAGTCGTGGTTCTTGTCTGGAATTTTATATTGGCCAAACGGGGAGAACCATTTCTGCAGAGAAGCGAAGATATTTCCTTCATGATTTGTTTCGATAATATGGAAATAAATTCGATTTTTCAGTCGCTTTGCTGAAAATTGTATATCCTCGTTCAACCATGTACTTTTTCAATGATTTTTTTCAAAATTTTCATCAGATTATGAAGAAAATGTTTAAGATAATGGTTGAACAATTTTCACATTTATTGAAATAAAATACAAACATTTTTATTTCTAGCCGTTTTGGCTAAAACCGTAGCTTCCTCCGTAGAAATAAAAAAGCTACGGTGTTAACGAAACGAGCCTAGAAATAAAAATGTTTGTGAAAATGTTTAATTAATATCATGGATAGTGTTAATAATTTTCATCAAATAACACGTCTGTCCATTCATAATGAGTAGAATTTGTATTCTATTATGGAAAATGTAATTGCTATATTTTAAATGGGTCTAGAATAGAGAAAAACTTTGTGAATTATCTCAATAGGCCTACGTCATTATCTCGTTCTTCTAGAGAAAACAGAATTTATGTTCTGTCGGCTGAAAATAAAACATTTCGTAATATCTTCACAAATCCCCGTTTTGATATTGTATTGTCTTCGTTTCATATATTTGGAAGTAAGATGAAGTAATTTTATGCGATCTTGTTGAGAAAGTTCATATCTATATAAAAAAATCAATTCATAATAGCAAATGTTAATAATTCTGTAATATCATTTCTCTTCTCATACTGATCATCATTTTAATGCCATAGAAAAAATTAATACATATGTTCACTCTTCGGATGAGTTTAAGTATTTGAAAATAATAAATAAAAACAGTTGCTAGTTGCTTCTCTGAAAATTCAACTTCTACGGACTTAGCAAATACCGTAATTATTTATGATTTGTTATTAATGAATACAATAATCAATAAAATGGTGTAAGTAAATGCTTTATTTTTCTCCGCAAATTTCAATGAATACTTCATTACACACTGTCAAACACTCAACCTAATCAATCATAACATTGTGCAAAAGCGTTAATAAGTTGATGAATGTTGATTATTGTGTTTTTCAGTTTTGCAAATTTCTGATTTCCTACATGAAATTCCCAGGTAATAGTAACACTGCATTAACTTTAATGACAATTCAGACCATTATTGTTGAATAAACAAATGAACAATTCTAAAATATCGAACTACTTATTCAACACAATTTTATTATACAGTGACATAACTAAAGGCCACATCACCACCACCACGTATATAAGAGAAATTTGATTCTGCCACTAACTTTTGCCTGAAAATTTAATATTTATGGAAATTTCTAAAAATTTCTCAGGAAAAAGTTATTCAGTTTTCAATTTCATATATTTTCACCAAATTTTTACTCTCCACTGTCACTTTAAATCCCACCAAATTCTTATACATTTTTTGATCTTTCGCTCTACTGATTAAAAAAAAATTATTCAAACTCCATATTATTATTCTCAAAAAAGTATCTCACGATTGAAGAAAAACTATACCGAAAGGTTCAAAATTGAAAAATTAGATTAACCATGCACTTAAAAGACGGTTTTTTTCAAGTGCATCAATTTTTCATCTGGTAATAGGTCTACAAAAGTGATTTCTCGGCAAAATATTGAATGAAGTTTTCGTATTCATCTGAAATATGGAGTTTGAATTATGTTTCAAATCAGTGAAGTGAAAGTTGGAAAAATTCACTGAGAGAGAAATAATAAATTATTATTTTTTCCTCACATCTTTGAACAATGAAATATACCTAATGAATGGCTCAGTGGGAAGTATTAGTTTTTCAGGTCGTCTTAAGACGTGGAAATGAGATGGAATTATTTTGAAAATTCGTATCAAGGAAAATTGACTTTGTGCACCTAAAATATTGAGATGTTTCAAAAACTACACCTCGTGACATCTCGTACACATCGTGAGGTAATTGAATAAAATGAACTATATTTGCGAATGTTTCAAACTCTAAGAGAGGTAAAATTTGAATAAATAATATAATCAAAAATTAACTTTTTACACCCACAAAATTCAGATAAATTTTTCCTGTTAACTCATTCAACAAGATGAATATTAATTTTCCAGGTCGTCTCAGGATGTGAAAATGGAGTAGAAAATGAAAAAAATCGTATTTATGAACGTTGAATTTGTCCATATACAATATTGAGAAACGATTTTTTTCTCTTGTCAATTGAATTGGATATACATTACATTCAAGGTTTTCGCCGTTTGTGGTGGTGCAGAAGAGGGGAGGGGGATATTTAAAAATTGGCATCATGAAAACATAACTTTGTACATCTTTAAGATCGACTTATATCATCCCTGTTGATCATCTGAACAAGATGACCTCCATCTCCAAGTTCATCAGGCCGTCTGAATGAGTGAAAATCATGAAAAAAAGTGATAAAAAATGAACTGTGTACACCTACAAAATTGAGATATGTTATGCCCAGTTATCGATTCAACAAGATAAATATCACGTCTGAGTTTTCAAGGCAGTCTGAGTGGAACGAAAGTTGTATTAACAAAAGTTGAATTATCTTCAGTCAATCACCAGGAATGATATACGTGAATCTTGTAGGTGTAAGAATTGAAATTTTGATGATACGATTATCGACCCCATTTCCACCTCCTTAGATGGATTGAGAAAAAAGTTTATTGTCATGTTCAGTTGATCAACAGAAATAACATATATCACAATCTTGTAGGTGTACAAATGGTGTCGCTGTAGGAATTTTCAGAATTCCCCCAAATCATTTTCTCCTCTTCAGACGACTTTGAAAACCAGTACATTTCACCAAGGCGTTGAAAAAATGTATTTCAATTTTTTTCCAGTCTATCTATTTTGTGGATATAGATAACTTCGCACTAGCAACGTATTCAAAAAACACAATTTCAAATGGAAATCTAATATTATAGTGTATTTTTTGAATACGTTATAATGGATTTTCAACAAGTATCGCTCAGTTCTATAATGTTTTTTCACACTATTACAAATTCAAGGTACTAGAAAGTCGAAATTTGATAACCTTTTTCCATGATAGGTTGTCACGTAACAACTGTAATAGGCCTTATATTCACATCGGCAAATTTCAATTTCTATCTAGATATAAAAGATGTTCACATTCAACATTTTCCTCTAAAATTTTTATATAATACGATCACGCTGTCATTCAATACGTATTGTCACGTAGAAAGTTCAAAGATAAGTTCGAAAAGGCGCTGAAAAAATTACCAAAGTTATGAACAACTTAGTAACAAATGAATTGAGATTTGTTTTTTTCTGAATATGTCAAGAAGTATTTCAAATCGACGAATTTTCAAAAAAGATTCAAAAAGATCATCAAATTTGCTAAAAGAGGTTTCGAACTGGAGTCAAAAACGGGTATTTGAAAAAAATTGTAAAAAATTGATTTATCTATAACAAATTGTTTTTTGAATAAATATATGAGAAACGAAAACATTTTTTTCCAAATCTCAAATAATAAAAGAATTTATAATTTTTAGAAAAGAAAATGGTTCCTTAATTTTAATATTTGGTCGCAGAAAACGATTGTTAATGAATGAACATAGCTTTCAACAACTAATAAATTTTTTTAAGGAGCCGTTTTCTCTTAAAATTAAAATTTCCATCAATAAGTATATGTCAAAAAATTTATTTTACATTTATCCATAACAAATGTCTTTGTTTATAACAACTTTTCAAACAGTAACAGTAAAAAATTTAAAAGAATAATTTCAAGTAGCTTTTATTCGTTAGACATCCAGCAATTGAGATTTAAAAAAAAATATTTACTTTTTTTCATTTTCAATTGTTATTAGAACAGTGGAAAATCAAAATTTTATATTTTTTGCAACGGCGATCCATTCATTAGCCTAATGAAAATAACTCCACGAAGTGAAAAAATTCTAAGGTTTCCGTTTATTGGTTGTCAGGGTTTTAGATTCAACTTTCAGTTTATAAAAAATTATTAATGAAAAAATGCATAAATAATGGACAAATTGGGATAAAAATTTTCAACTGCATACTATTGTTCATTGATGTAGTCCAAGACTAGATAAATTTTTTCATTTCCCAATTTTCATATTTAATATGTTTGAATAATTTTTTAATTGAAATCTGAAATCTGTTTTTCCGTTAATCAGCTGTCGCTCCCATACGAACGACAACTTTCAGAAGTTGAGAAACTTATGCAACCTAAGGACTAACGAAGTCTCACCTATTAACGTGTGATTCCTAACACGATTGCAGAATCACGGTTGCTGTGTCAGATTGACTCACCGCGCGCGAAACTCAGACTACCCGTTTTTGCTTCCAGTTTCAGGGCTGTGTATAGCTCCGGGAGCCAGAACTTTTTTTAGCAAATTTGATAATCTTTTTTGAAATTCGAAAATTTTGAATATTTTTCGAGATATTGAAAAAACCAAACCTCAATTTTTTTTACTAATTTGTTTATAACTTTTGTTATTTTTTCCAGCGCCTTCTAGAACTTTTTCTCGAACTTTCTACGTCACAATACGAATCGAATGACACCTTGATCGTAATTCTCAGAGACTATAAAAAAAATTTCATATTTTCAAGCAAAAATTGTACATGTGAGCTAGACTAATGTATCGTACTTAGCTTCCCAACTTGAATAAAGTAGCAAAATGGCAACGAACTGATAATACGGGATAGCTTGTACAACATCGAATGTTCACATAATCCGTCAACAACTTCTTTGATATTTGCCAATGAAATTTGAAATATAAAGCAACTTTCGAGAAGAAAACAATAAAATAACTGATTTCAAATTCTGAAGACGGAACCAGATCTACGTCTCTGAAACGTCAACCCTATAAAATGGTTAGCTCTTTTTTCGATTGTCAAAATTATTGAATACGACAAACTACTGGTAAAGAAACATTTTTTTGAGGAAATTATACTGACTTTGCGCAGTAATTTTCGGTACTCGAATGAAGCTCTGCATTACTCATTTTCATTTTTTTAAATTTTGAAAAGTGAATACTCCCAAGAAAGGTCAAAAAACTGTGATCCCTCCACGAAAAATTACTTTTGTTCAATTATAAGGACGTGTTGTTTCACTCATTCAAATGCATTCAAACTACTGATTCCCATGGAAAAAATTCAAAACATTTTACGATTCAACGATATAAGCAAATTTGCTTGTATAGTTGAATTGTTTCAATTCTGGTACATTCACACTGCTGCCTGCATAATTTCTCACAAGCTTGTAAATTGTTCTGGACACCTGTTCAACGAGTATAATTAGTTGAAGAATGACAGCATAAGCGAATATTTGTCATCAGTCAGATTGAAAACATTATAATCCGGTATTCGTAGTAACTTTGTGATTATCATTATTACATCTATACTATACAACTAGCAAGTTCCATTCATAGGTAACTTGAACAGTTAGAAATGAACGGGTTTTTGAACAATTTGAAGTTTTGCAATGTAAATAATATATACAAAATGAATTGTGTTTTGCCGCGATCGGGGAAAAACTTCAAATCATAGTGAAGAATTTCAAAGACATTTAGGGTACTGTGTCTTTCCAGTATATATGAGCAATGCAGCAAGTCCTGAAAGCAGTGTATGCACTTAAACATACATATTTTTTGAAGGACAAAACACAAGCACTGCAGAAAAAACCTTACGGTGCTCTCGAAGAGGTGTCTGTGCGAAAGTAGCGATTGACATTGAATTTGAATCGCTGGAGATTAAATTCATTTGGAAAAACGTTCTGAAGGAATTTATTCCACATAAACGCAGTTCTTCAGATGAAAGAGTTCTTGAACAGTCAAGTTCGAGGTGTACTGAGTTGAACCTCAAAACGATGAGCAGCCACAGTTCGCCGAGTATTTCTAATATGTTCCGCTCTTGGTGGAATCAACTGTGTCATGTCAATTGAACACCTCCCGTGAAGAGATACGAATCTCCAACCTTTCTTCGATGTTCTAGGCTTTCAAGGTTGCACGTGATGTTAGCGTCTCCAATCAGGCGGATGGCTCCTTTCTAGATGGAATCCAGCAACTTTTGCTGGGTAGAGCACCATATATGAGAACAATACTCCAAAGAAGGTCTGATCTGAGCTTTATAAAGCATCAAAAGTTGCTGAGGTGTGTACAGTTTTCTATTTGGAACAGTGTTCCAAGCCTTTGAGAAGCAGCCGCAATTCCAGCGACATGATTGTGCCAAGACATATTGAAGTCCATTTTAAACCCCAACAAACTTATCGAAGCAGACAGCGAAATTGACTGACCTAACATCATTATATCCGGTTCGAAGACATTCATTTCCTTGGAGAAAACCGACCCCTGGGTTTTTGTGGCATTAAATTGAACCTGGTTGCTTTCACCCCAATACGAAATCACTTCTAGTCATTAAGGTATGCAACCTCCTGCTGCCGGTGAAGATGTGCCTCTGTATCCGATGTCCTGGAATCCAGACGAGACATGTGTGCTGTCGTCAGCAAAGCAATATATTGGATTCTGGTTTTTTCCCAATAAGTCGTTGATGTACAATAAAAAGAGAGTTGGAGAAAGTAAGGATCCCTGGGGAACACCAGCGTTGATGGTGAATGTATTCGAGAGATATCCATCGACGGCCACTTGTAGGGAACGTTTTTTCAGGAAGCCGAAGAGCGATACAAAAGTTTGGCCAGCAAATCCTCATGTCATACACGGTCAAAAACCTAAGAAATATCAAACGCAACAGCTCTTGATTCTCTATGTTTCTCGATTGCGTTATTCCAAATATGGGTGACATACGATGGAAGGTTGCCTGTTGATCTTTGTTTCCGAAAGCTATATTGATGATCGCTCAAAATGTTGAGCCCTTCCAAATATTTGAGGATATGGTGGTTTACGACTTTCTCCATGTTTTTTGATATCACTGATAGCAAAGCGACTGGTTTATATTTACATATATGATCATATACTAAAGAAACTGAAAATAAAGACACTGAAAGTAAGTAGAAAAGATTGCAAATATGATCATTTTGTTCAAATTATTCAAAGGTGTTATCTGCTTCTTATTAGCTGAAATCATTTCCAGTTATACAAATAATTTCAAAATAGCCGTTGTGTAATGGACAAGACCGTAAAAACGCTTTCTTCTATCATTGCTATATCTGTGGGTACCAGACCCAAGCGATTCGGCAATGAAATTAAAATCAGCTATTTTTGCTCAACAGTGTTGAATTTCTGAAAAATCACTGCTCACAACCAAATAGTTGAAGTTGTCGATAACTTCTTTTCTATTTCATCTCTGTGATTTCTTTTTTTTCTGATTGATTCGGCCGTTACTTGATGAAGATCCATAGTAATTTCACAAAC
>WOGO01005179.1:0-12644 GCA_015342085.1 Leptinotarsa defecta | reverse complement strand
GAGAATGGGGAATGTACCTCAATTTGGGTTATCACAGCAAATGCAAGTTTGAACAAAATAAAGTTGAGTTTAATTCATGAGTTTTTCAAATTCACTTCGAGAAGTTTTCAAATTGATGGTTGGGTTTTCATTTTTGAAGGGAATTGTTTCTAATTCACATATTGGCAACAGCGCCTATATAAAGTTGAAATAATTTATACGTTCCTAGATATTCTACTTTAAAAAAGGAAAATTATCTTTATAAATTAACAATCAAGACAAAATATAAATTATTGTTCAATACCACCTCCACAAGCCACATAAACAACAGTTGTTTTGTTATTTATTTATATAGAGAAAGATAGATTAGGTGCACAAAATGTCATGTCACAGACTGTCACGTGAGGATTCGATCCATATAAGGATCGTTTTGGTTGCGCTGAAGCAAAGAAGAACAGACCTCGAAACGTGACAATTTCTGTCCAGCATTCTAATCGTCAGGCACCCACTTTTCGAACTTTTTGTTGTTTTAAATCATCATTTGGCAAACCAACTTCGAACAGTGTGTTCATTAACAGTATCATTGCCAAATGCCTAGTTAATTTTTTCGGACTGTTTTAGCAGCGCTTTGGTTCAATTTGAATTTGTAGAGAAAAATTGGCCGAAAATTGCTCAACGACATCATAACGTAATAAGCTGAAAAGAGGCAGAAACTAGAAATTTGGAAAAAAAATGAACAGCATCAATGTATAGAGTACCTATGTACAATAATTTCTATTGATCAGATATATCACGACACAGTCAGCCAGTCCATTAACCTACAGTGTAGGGAGTCGAGACTGGCCTGAACAAATTGTTCCTTTTTTCCTTTAGATGACTCAAAATAAAAAATATGAATTGCGAATTTTGTTGAAGGTTCAAAATAAACACCATTCAGCGATCAAAATTTGTTTCAAATAACATCAGTAAATACATATATCAATCATCGTGCATTTTACATCAATTCTAGTTGTGCTAAGGATGTGATTTTTATTTCAATATCCTGAAAATTTTGAAACGGTTTCGAAATATAAATTAGAGCATAGTGTTACATTGTGATATATTGTGCTCTCATATTTTTGACATTTATTCTCCATTGATTTCGCACAAAGTGCAGTTATTTGTGGTCATACTTCTCCTTTGTACTGTTCTATAATTATACCATAACAGCTCCAAACGTATATATTCCTTTCAGAATCTGAAACAGAGTAATTGTTATGCTCACACATTATATGTAAGCAATATACTCCTTTCGGTGGGCTGCAAAATCTTAAAATCTGGCCTAGCTTTTCAAGAAACATATTTTGTAGTTCGAAACCATTACTTTGTTCTTAATACAGTTTTTTAGAGATGTGAATAAAAAAGTATTTGTATTTAGTCAACCCAATTAGTCGTGAGTTGAGTAACATGCTTGAAAAATTAAAAATGATATTATGTGTAAATTGAAAGGGATGTATTTTTAGGACAGATTAATTTTCGTATCAAGTTGATTTTTTTAAATTTCTTTCTTTGGAAGATTCATATATTCTTATAAAGATGGAGAAGTGGAAAGCCAAAAACCTTTCTTTCCCAAAAGATATGATGCAGTAATGAAACCATGTTAGATTCAAGGGTCCCAACCTGTCTACTCCCAAGCGTCAACTGTAGGTTCAGCAAATCATCTTCATTTAAATCAGGTTGGAAATAGTTCCCTTATCCTTTCAACTGAGGTTCGTCAGGAGGACGAATGATTCATCACTGGAGGTGTTGCGTGGCGACATGAAGATCAATGACCTCTATGCCGATCTGACCTTGTACACCCTTTACTGACTGGGGTATTTGATGAACAAACTGTTCATTTCAACAGACGTCGTGGGGCCTTCACTCAATTGAGCGACGAGGTCTCCTGAATCGGGTTGAGTCGTCTATAGTATAATCTACAGCTTTCCTAACTGATGGGTTATCAGTTTACACTGATGACTCGAAAACTCTCTGATTCCTCGACTGAATGGATTTCATGGAGCATTCACCACCATCCTGAGAAGTTTGTTTTGTAATATTTCCAGAATGGAAAGATTTGACGGGGCGGTTTGTCCCCAAGTACCTAAAGCATACATAATGACAGGCTTGAACATCGTGTTGTTCAGTGAAACCTTTTTCTTTGAACGTCTGTTGACCAGAGGATAGAGTTTAGCTATCCTCGACTGAAACTTGCTCTTGACGGCGATCTATCAAAAGACCTAGTAGGCATTTGACTCGCAGTTGCCATTCGATCTCCCTGCCTGAGATTGTAATCCTTATGTCTGAAGAAACGTTACGCCTCCCCAAATCTATCGCCGGAGTTTTGTCTGGGTTCACCCGAATCTTTCAGTCAAGGTCCCAGTGTTCGAGGTCGTCCAATGTACGTTGCATGTAGACGACCGTCAACACCCGACCCATGGAATCGATCGTGATCGAACCTCGGGAGATCGTTCACGTAAAGCCTGTAGAGTAGTGGAGACAGCACAGCTCCCTGAGGTACTCCAGCTTGGATTTCCCTGACAGGAGACAGGGTTCCTTCAACTCGAACCTGAAATGTTTTACCTTTCAGAAAGGACCTTAACCACCGGACCAGACCCCGAGACAGATCGAAATCAAGGAACGAGCATTTTATGCAAGAGGACGAGATGAACTATCTTTCTGTTGTTCACCTCTAAGATGAAATTTTCGACCAGTCTCAGGGTCTGCAGCTCGGTGGAACTGTAGGTCCACTACTTCTGGTCTGGATTTATGTTACTAGACGAGTGAGAGGGGCGAACTGGTAGTGGGAGCGATGGTGGAGTTGGTAGCAGAGAGTAGACAAGTTGGTAGTGGGAACGGGGTTCTGACTTGCAGAAACGATGTGTGCACTGTTGTGGGATGTATGGCGTTTGTTAAGATAGTGAGGTCGTTTTTCAATTTCGATAGTTTCGCGGATTATCCTGACGTGATGGAGAGTTTTTTCGGTGGCAATGGTTTTGGTGTTTTCGAAGTTTACTGTGTGGTCTGTTTCACGATGATGTTTCCAGAGGAACAGAGGAACAGGAACATGTTCATAGGCTCATTGATTATTGTTCCGGGCGATGCATTCGCTGTTGGTCGTGTACCAGCTTTGGTTTTGGATATGATGGTTTCCCATGCAGTTGAGAAGTAGTGTGCGTCATCTTTCTTGTTTAGACTGCCGATATTCCCAACTTCGATTGCCCCTCTAAAGCACCAGAAAACCATGATCATAAGAGAGGCAATCGAATTGAGAAGATCGGCAGTTTGAACAAGAGAGATGACGCACACTACCTCTCATCTGCATGGAAAACTATTATATCCAAAACTAAGTCCAGTTAATCATAATATATTATTTGAGCGAGACATATTATCATTACTCATATGAGAATTAAGTTTGTTATATGCTTTTCAGAGTATTGGCTAAGTGAAGGAGATTTCTGTACCATCAATATTGACGGTTATATTCTAACTTTCGTTTCTTCTTCTTTCTTTAGATTTCAGTTATAAGAAGCGGTGAACTGATGCAAGTGGTAGTGTGCCTACACTTCCAGAAAGAAAGAAAAAAAGAAGGAAAACTCAGAAGCGACTGATCGATATCAGGAAGCCAGAGAAGTTTATTATTTGAGTAGAGCTTGTATATTATGTTTTGTTGTCTACAATTTTCATTCTTAATTGAATTGCAAAGGAGGGAGGTTGTTTTGACTCAGACTAATTTGTTCTTCCCATCATAGTCACATCACAGTATCACGCTGTTGTCATTAGAAAGACTTCAATTGTTCATTGTTAAAGAACTGTCATGAGTGAAATCCTTCAAATTATAATTTCTCTTGAGTATTCTCTTTTATTTATCATTATTATTCAATTATTTTTCATAATTACCCCACAAAAAATGCGAAAAATCTCCATATATTTCTACTCCTCCATCTTCATAAAATACTAATCTCTCCTTAAAAAGATGTCCTCTTTCAATTTTTGATTTCAATAAGCTTTCAACAAAGTGAAAAATCCACTGTCATTAAACATTTTAAAAATTCATCAAAGTGGACTACTCAGTGTTCTTATTTTTATTGTATTCTTGTCTAATGTGTTTTAACTATTGATTGTAAATAAAATTATTCTACCTCATTTATGACGATATTGAAAAAGTATTTGTTTATTAGAAATATCCTTCTTTTCAATAAAGCATTATGATCCAAGCCAAACCAGAATATTTTTCTCATTGGGAAAAAATATTTTGGCTTTGTTCTTCTCCATCTTGAAAACATGTGGGAATCTTCCAAAGAACGAAAGAAAGCAATGAATTTCAAAATAAACACATTTTTTCATTTGAAAAAGGAGAAGTAGAAAGCCAAAATCTTTTTTAATATCTCAATAAATTGTTATAAACGATGTTGATAAAAATACTCACACTTAAATACAAAACGTTATTGAGAGCAATATTATTCGTAAAATAAATTCCTGCAGGTTTTCCAGTTATTGTCATCAAAAGCAGAAATGTTTTTTTGTTTTTCGAATTCCATGTATACCAAGGACATCTATACAAATTTTCAAAAATCCTTTCGTCCTAAAAAACGTTTATCATCAACGACTTTAGTAATAACATGATCTTTAGCATCACTTATTTCATTAATTTCTCTAGTCACTGTCATAATCAATGTTATGATAATATTGAACATATAGTGAATATTTTCGTGACTGAAAGTACAGGGTGTTTCATCAAACGCTTCCTATCTTTAAATTCAAATAAAACAAAGGTGTGTGAGATATCATCGAAATTTTCTATTAGTTTGAAAGACCAATTGATGCAATTATGTGTGGAATATAACATCGTTCAAATGCAGAGCCTAGGCAACTGCCTAGGGGCCCAGGATCGACAGGGACCCACTGCAGTCCGCAAAAAAAGTTTTATGGATCGAACATGATAATCAACAATCCTATTCTTTTTTTTTTTCAACGCATGTAACACTTTATTCATACAGAACCATCTAGTATCTAATATTAGAACTAATATAATCCTTCGGAACGCAACTGGACTTCAATCACGTTGGGGGAATTACCGATTCGTTGGGTGCGTTCTGTAGGCTTCCGTAGCGTGATAATAATTTGTAGCGTAATAATTCCGAAACTTTCGAAATACGTTAATTACAATATGTGAGTTTTGCGATTGTAAGGTAAATTTAAAAAAGTTTTAGTGTGCTCCATGTTTGAAAACTTACGATTTTCACATACATCAAAAGTATTAAAAAATTTCGGAACGCAGCGAGTAGGCGGACTGTTCATGTCTGTTTACGTTGAGGAAATCCCCGATTCGTACGATGCTATCAGGAGCGCTTTACGACAGTGAATTGAAAAACACTTTATGCTTTGTATTTACTCTGAATAGGAATAGAGTATTAGTTATTTTTATGAACACTGTCTTGAATACTTAACGAGAGAATAACTCTTGATTATGAAACAATTAAATAAGGTAAGTTTAATAATTATTTGTGACGTTGTAATTTGACCAATAATAGATACGAAGATCTTTATTTTTCTGATTTACACCTCTCTTTCAAGGAACAAAATGTCCGATCAGCCCGTGAAAAAAAAGCATTTGAGCGGTGCAGAAAAACGTAAAAAGCGGCTAGACCAACAAAATAAGCGTGATGAGGTATTAAAGAAGACGCAAAACCTTTTTCATCTTGGATTTGTTCGTCAACCACTCGAAAATCAACCTTTTCCAAGTACGTCTGCTGCTCATCAAACCGGGAGTTCGGAGGCGGACTCAGGAGATATTCTTAGCGAGTATTCTGAAGGCTAACCAGTATCAAGAAACAGCTACTTTAACAAGTCCCGAGGCAAGTGAGGCTGAGAAAGACGTCCAATCACAATCACCACAACAAAACGTAGCCTATCAAGTTGTAGAATACCAGAACGACATTGGCTTGTGACAAGCCAATGTCGTTTTAACGAATATCAACACTTTGTGATTTTTCTGCTTCAAGCCGTCAATACGAAGATAGCAAAAAATTGTTTTCTCAGTCAATGTTTTTTCGTAAACATATAAGTGGTGGTAAAATGAAACGAGAATTGCTCATGTATTCTCCATCAACTGGAAAAGTGTTCTGTTCACCATGTGTTCTTTTTGGTGGCGTTAAAAACTAATCACAGTTTCGAACAGGATTTTCTGATTAGAAAAACGCATCGCATATAATTCAATCTCATGAGAATACAGGAACGCACCGAGAATGTGTACAGACCCTGATTAGTAGACGATGTAGTCAAGACCGAATTGACACTTCTATGGAAATTGCATACAACAAAGAAAAAGAATATTGGTTCAATGTTTTACAAAGGGTGGTGTCAGTTATAAAATTTTTTGCATCCTGTGGACTAGAATTTCGTGGCAATGACGAAATTCTTGGTTCCCAACATAATGGCAATTATTCGGGTATTTTAGAATGACTCGCGGAGTATGATCCCTTCCTTAGTTATCATTTGTCCAAATATGGTAATGTCGGAAGATAATTTGTCTTCCACGATTTGCGAGAAACTTATTGAAATATTGGGGAGCAAGGTTTTAAAACATATTATAGATGAAATTATAATGGCAAAATATTTTTCACTGAGCGTCGACTCAAATCCTGATATATCCCATACAGATCAGTTGACTGTAGTTCTGAGATACGTTTCATCAAATGGAGAAGTAGCAGAACGTTTTCTCACATTTATTTCTATTGCAAGTCACAAAGGGGAAGAACTAGCTACTACAGTTTTAAATTTTTTATATCAAAATAACATTGATATAAAAAATGCAAGAGGTCAGATTCATTTGACGACTACGAGTTGCAGGCATCTGAGATAAGTGGTACTAATTACATTGATGAAAATCAGCGCATACGAAGAAGAAAAAGGCATCATGATGACGAGGTTGCAGAAAAAACTGTACTCAGGGGAAGAGAGAAGTTGAAAATCGAAACTTATTTACCTGTACTGGACGTGCTGCATTCAGAATTGACATGACGACTAGAAAGCTATCAGGAAGTTAATTCTCTATTTGGATTTTCAACAGATTTCTTATAAAGTCGGACGATCGAATCACAGAGGCTTGTACAACATTTTGTGAGCATTATTCCGAGGACATTGAGCATGAATTTATAAACGAGATGGTGCAGTTCCAAGTACTTCGTCTTACAATTGGAGGATGCCGGGAAAGATAACATTGTTGATGCTGAAGAATCGTATAAATTGATCCTTAATAATATGGTTCAATCAACTTTCCCAAATGTTATGATAGTATTGCAAATTCATAGAAGTTTGATGATAACAAACGCGGCAGAAGAACGAAATTTCTCAAAATTGAAATTATTAAAAAATTCTCTTTGAGCAACAATGTCTCAACATCGCTTAAATTCATTGTCGATAATGACAATGGACAAGGTTCACATTGAAGAAGTCGTAAAAGATTTTATATCTAAAAAAGTTAGAAAAGTCCATATTTAAATTAACAGAAGGTACTGAAATTACTTCACTTTTTCTTTTGTTTATTGCGTTTGGTTAAATATATATTTTAAATTAAAAATAACTGAGTCGCTTTTAATTTTTCACGTATACATAGAAAATACCTAGACTTAGGATGGAATCAAACGTACGCGTACTCTACGCGTGGGCTTCGCGGGTGACTCTGTACTAACACGCAGCCAACCCGCGTTGAGCATGCATAGAGCCTGCGTATGTCTGAACCCGCCCTTAGGACGTCATCCATGCCTATATCGGGAATTGTATTCAGGAGAAAGGAAAAAAAATACATCACATGATTTAGTCAGTCAGAGTTGGTAAAGAAAAGGGGTCCAAAAATTGTATTGGCTACAGGCCCATACAGGATTAATCCGGCTCTGTTCAAATGTCCGCCACGGACATTTGGGTGGACCGCATGACTCTGGCGCATAAATCAGGCTTAATTCGACGGATGACATGGGTTATGTTGTTTTTCAGGACCGCTATGGTTTGTCGCTTATTTACATACACCTGTGGATTGAGAAAACTCCACAAGAAAAAGTCTAACGAGGTAAAATCGAACGATCTCATTGCAAATATTTTTTCAAATGTATAAACTGGGACATAAGCTCAGGTAATTTAATTCATCACAAACTTAGGTAAGACTCATGTACTTGAAACGTAGGTACTCCAAATTGTTGAATGAGTTATATTAAGCATTGAATATGGTGAATTAGTTAGTAAAGACACGCATAAGAAGCCATTGTATGGCGAAACACGTGTTGCGTTTTTGTGAAATTGTTCGGTGAAAATCTCACAATGAAGTGTTTTTTGAATACGTTATATCTCTTCATTTCAAGCGAATCGATAAAATCATGGTTACTCAACTCAACCAAAAACTTATTGGTAACTACTTCACGTCAAAACGCACTTTTTCAAAAAAGTCATCTCTACCTTGGACCTACATAGACCTACATACAGTTTCCAACAAAACTAGACTTCCTAAGTTGTAGGTGAATGACAGACGAAATACAACTTGAGTAGGAACTAGTTTAGGCTCAAAATGAGGTATTTTTCAGATTCAATATCAAAATAAAGTGTTATACTGCATATTTTATTTCCAAATTAAAAGAGATTATTAAGAACAGAAAAAGGTGAATTTCCACCAAAAATCGTGAAAGACAAACGCTTCTTGTAAAACAAAAACAATCCTGTTTTTCAGTTATTCTCTTTTTTGGAAAACTGATTTTTACAAACGTCTTTGATTTTTGTATATCCTATAACTTTTCCATGCAACTTTTTCAATAGAAGGTAACAGTTTCAGTGTGAATCACGAAAAACTATTTTTCGTACTTCGGATTGACTTCAATTTAGCCTTCCTGAAATAAACACAATGTTTGTTACATTCTGTAATGATTTTTATGGTGCTAATAATTTTTTCTCCATTTTGATTTTTGAATATGCTTCTGAACTGGTTTGAAATTGTCAATTAATAATTGTTCCACTTATTTGTGAAGAATTCATAGACATAATTGAAACAGCAAACGATGTACTTACTTGTTCCATAATTTCTTGCCCACCTGTTATCCCTCCAAAGGCAATAATACATATTTGAATGGGGTAGGAGATTAAAAGTAGTAATTCACTTCTGTCTTGTTTTTTTAAAACCATGTTGAAAAGTATGATAACTGTAATTCCAATTACTATTGCTACTATCGAATGTACACATAGATCAGCTTTTATGAGAGTGCTGACATCAGCAATTTGCCTGAAAATATCCATACTGAAGAAATTCTGAAGAGTTACACCCAGTACATACATAAATGAAGAGAGTGAAGGTAATACTATAACCCATTTTCTACAACACAGATATTAGGGATACTTATCAAATCAAATCACTTCATTTCTTTAAGACAACATACACTTGTATAAGAAAGAGTCATGGTTACAACCGCATGGTAGGTCGGTCGGGATTTAAATGAAGAAATGTACAAAAGAGTGATACTCGTAAATCATCCTTACTACGTGTGTTGTATTCGTGGAAATCTTTATTTATGAAAAACAAATCCCTATTTTTAAAAACATAAATGCTGACTTCAAATACGTAGGGAAGGATAAATAAAGTGGCCCAGGCAGGTAAAGTGGCCACCTTCTGTTACCGGACGAACCAATATGAGTTATCTGTCAAAGACATATTGAAATAATTCATTGGTTGACGCCATATTGCCTCCGTAAACAACGGCCGGGTCAGTGCTCGTCTTCAGATTTCATGGTGAAATAATTGTGTTTTGTGGTATCTGATCTAAGGTGAGTGATTTGAACATAGTTAAAAAGTAATGTCATCAGTTTCACAGAAAGACAATGCACGATTTTATCGATTTGGTGAATTAATTGAGCTATTCATTTCGCTGCAAAGTAGATCAATATAACCTCATTTGTCATTTTTAATTCATTTTTCTCACCGCATGCTAAATCGGGTAAAATGGCCCACCAATAGGTAAGGTAAAGTGACCTAGTGGGCCACTTCACCTCCTCGGTGCTTATTTCCAGAGGCAATGTATAAAGCTATACAAGCTGTAGGAAAAGGTGAAATAGCATCTTGAAGGCAAGCAAAACTTTCAGTGTTTCTCGAACAACGCTCAAACGACGTGAACGAAGAAAAACAAAGACGCCGTTGACAATGTAAAAATACTGGAGCCTCGTCGTCCAATTTTGAGTCCAAACAAGAGGAAGAATTGGTGCAACATATTTTAGAACTGGAAAACATTGAATCAGGACGTTAATATAAGTACCCAGACAACACCAGCTGCAATTACTCCACCTACATTTGATCCTTACTTAAACCTACAACCCAGGACTTCCTTCACAATATCGCTTTGCAACGTATTTCCGATTCCCAAAGCATTGTCTAAGACTAGAAATGTGAATAGAAAGAGGGGGCGTACGGTAGTTTTAACCAGCAGCCCATATAAATATGAGTTGCAAGAAGAAAGCTACAAAAGAAAGCTACAAAGAGACTGAAAAAAGCTACTATTGAACCAACCCCAACTGAAACTGCCAAAAAACTCAAAACTAAAATAAAAAAACGTGGCACGAACGTTGCTGAAAAGTGACAAATATAATGAAGAAGATAATGACACAGATGATGACTCTGAATGCTTCCACTGTGGCGAAGTTTGGTCTGAATCAAAATCTGAAGATGGTTAGATACAATGTTCTATTTGTAAGCGATGGGCCCATGAAGCGTAAATGGGTTGTGATGACAACGATGGTTACTTTCAAAGTGAATTTTTTTCATAAGACTATTTTCTATCAGATACGATTATGAATGAACAAATACAAATGAAGAAGTTGTTACTGGTATTCTATAGATTAGTAACTTAAAGTTGATTTTATTTGTTATTAATGAATAATTGAGAAGAAGCTAACAAGTTAAGACTTGATTTTTGGCAATTAATATAAAAAGCTGATGTTGATAAGTGAATAATGACTATTTATGATAAGTGAACGTTAGTATATTTAGATTAGAAAAAATAAAAGTCTGTTAATTGTTGCGAATTATTATGTAGAATTACATTACAATACATGCAAAATATCAATAAATCTTAATTTAAATAACATAATTTTGATTTTTTATTTGAAGTAGGCCACTTTACCCGTTCATGACTTTGTATATGCCATTTTACCCGACCAGAATAGGTAAGTGGTCAATTTCCCATTTTGACTTCAATCTTTAATTATGCTGAAATTATCAGAATATTGGTCTGTGAACAATATAATATCGAAACTTAATAAGTACACGGATAATAATAAACAAAAGAACTGTAAAAAGGTTGACATTTATTCGGTTGGCGTGGGTTGAAAGCTTAGGGTGGCGACTTTACCCTACATTCCCCTACTGAAATAGTATATTAATAAACAGTAACAGAGTTGTTTCTGAGTATATAGTATAAACAAATTGATTCGATTGTTGGTAGATATCAGAAGTTTACAATAAATAAAAGTAATTTTGTGATGTAACTTACTTTAGTTTCTTTCAGCTCTTGTTATAGATACATATTTTGCATTTTTTTTAAACGTCTTGTACCTACCCTGGAAGATTCCGGCTACAAATACTCATTCAATTCATGAATTGAAATATAGAATCTGACAGAAATTGTTTCGGCAACCGCCAAACATGAAATTTTATAAAAGTAAACCCAGGCATGTTGAAATGGTCAGTTAGGGAGGGGAAAACGGCCCGACCTTCAAATAAGTTCAACTCGTCTTCCAAGTCAAGGAAGTACGATGAACTACGAATAGACATTTTTGAAGGAAATTTATCTACTACTTACCTAACGTAATATGTTTATTCGGGTGCCCTACTAATGCATCTGACAATTTAAAAATGCAGGGCCGTCTGCACAGTAACGCCCTTTAAACCGACCTCCCGTTTAATATAATAGTACAAAATGCTAAATAAAAATAATTTCTCAGCAGTAAATAATAATAGTTGTACTGGATGAATCTCGGATTTCGCAGAGAATACTTTTTTAAAATCTACTTCATGATCAGATACCAAAAAATTAAAACATTCATTCAACATTAAGTTGTGCTTCTATCATAAATTTTGATTATACACAAATCAAATGATTTAGTGTGAAAAACATCTTTAACACGCTTATATTAGCTGCACTTGTTTGTTTGTAACCGACTCATTTGGACTCGATTTTGACTAACTTTAAAGTGTATTTTAAACGTTGTACACGTATCAAGAATCGGTGAAGTTTGAATTGAAAGGGTTATATTTTTAGGTGTAACTAATTTTTGGGAAAGAAAGTTTTTGGTTTTCTACTACTTCGTCTTTTATTTATTTATTTATTCAACGGGTAACCCCCAATTTTTATACAATATATTAATCTTAGAAAGTTAACTATTCCAGTATCTACATATCTAATAAATCAACCTACATAGAGAAAATTAAAATAAAATTGTGATAAAAAAAAATAGTCTTATGAATCTAAACCACTCAGAGTATATCTAAGAGTGCTCTGAGAGATTAGCATAACATTAGCATTCGATTGAATTCTGGACAATGTTTTCCATAATTACACCTATGAAAGTCGAGACTGAAAGTTTGGTTGTTACGTGTCCTTCTCGGGGGAACATGC
>WOGO01005178.1:0-12644 GCA_015342085.1 Leptinotarsa defecta | reverse complement strand
GAAATTGATTACTTCCTTCCTTTTCTTAGAAGATTCCCTCATCCTTGTTTTTGTATCAAGATGGAGTAGTAGAAAGCCAAAAACTTTCTTTCCCAAAGATATTTTTTTGGTTCGGATCGTCACGTGTGATGAGAAGTGAATCCTTTACGACAACAGGAGTCATTCAGGACAGTGGTTGGACACCCAGTCACCTACCAAAAGAGGCCATGGTGATCAGCGGCTGGTGTGATTCACTATAACTTCCTGCAACTGGGCCAAAGCTTCACAGCAGAGTTCTATTTTGAAGAAATCGACGAAATGAACCAAAAATTCCGTCAACAGCAGCCGGCACTGGCAACAGAAATGGTCCAACCCTGCTCCATGACAATACCTGTTCGCACGTTTCACAAATGTCCGCCCCAAAGTTAAACGAATTTAGCCTCACACATCATATCTGTTTAAAAAAAAATCTATTTTTCCGTTAAACAGCTGTCGCACCCCTACGAACGACAACCCTCAGAAGTCGAAACTTGTGCGAGCTAAGGATTAACGAGGTCTCACCTTTCAAAGTGTGATTTCTAACACGGGCAGACCTCTCACCAACCAACTACCATCAACACTCCGAACTTTCTCACCGGTAGAACCTTCGCCAGACAAAAACGCCTATGTCGATTTCATCACATACCGAGGACACAATTTTTATGCTGACGGAATTGATCAACTTGTGTAACATTAGCAAAAGTATACTAATTCAAATGCCGCTCATTTCGATTAAATTGAATACGTATTCACTGAGATGTGAGTTTGAAGTAATCTCATTAAAACGGACAAAACTATTTGAACAACTCTAATTGTTCAGTGTTAGGATATATTGTTACCTGTTTTGGTTAAATGAAGTCATTAGTTATGGTTACCATTCTGCTCTTTGTTGCATTATGAGTAGATATGTTTCTTTTCGCTATTGAATTGTGTGCGGAGAATTGGATAAATCCAACCTCACTCACAAGTCAATAAAAATATTCTCGGATAGTCAAACAGCGTTGGAAGGAAGCTCTTGGCTCCTACCGAGCAACGTCTAAATTGGTAGCAAACTGCCAAAAACGACTCTTCAGCAGCTTCATTGCCTTCCAGGCCAGTATGGCCTGCAAAGGAGGGTGCGGCAAGTGGCTTCATCGAACCAGAACCTGTCATTGGCATCGCTTTGGACTTTGCCGAATGGACTTGTGGCAGAATCTTGCAGGATTGGCTCACTCCAATACGTTTATGCACCCTTCGAAGCTTGATACCAAACAGTTGTTGGACTACAGTAGGGATGAACTATGCTGTCTAACAGGCTTTCTTACTGGTCACTGTGCTTTGAATCATCAAATGCAGAGACTTGGACTATCGGAAGACAGTGTGTGTCGCCTCTGTCTGAAGAATTATGAAACAGAAGAGCATATACTTTGTGCCTGCCCCGCTGGGGATCGATTCAGGTTCTTAGAGTTCGCCAGATCCGTACTTTCACCATCTGACCTGAAAGACCACTCACCATATAGACTAATCGGCTTCGTTAAGAAGTTGGGTTCATTTGGCCGAGTGTGAATAGGTGTGAGCTACAATAAACCCTTGTGGGTTGCGGTGGAGGGTCAAATAGACCCACTCACTTTAGACCTACCTACCCACCTAGATATGTTTCTACGGGATATCTTATGGAATTCTGTTTTGTTAACTTAGTCCTTTTTTGTATGTTTTTCTATATTATATCGAGATTTTGCAAATTTTAACCTATTGTGCAAAATCACTCTATTTGCCACTCAATTTAGATCCTCATATCTTTCTTATGGACTCTTGAAAACTGCGTTTAGAACATAGTAAGTAGATGATTGAAAATGATGGAGCTCTTCCATAGGTGTGATTATTAGGGTTGGAACTAGGAAATGACGAAACTAGGTAACTTCACGGAAGCTCTTTGTAATCACATTTCAGATCTCTCTTGTGTATCAGATTATGAATAAACTAGTTGATCTATCAACTGGTTCATGAGGTATTTAAAAGAAGTAGCCAATATCACCTCATCAGAAGAACTGAAACAAATTTTATGACTAATACAAATTTATCTTGTTCACTTGTAATAAACCCATCCAGGGTCGAAAAATGAAAATAATGTTTTTTCGAAAGAAATTCTAACTTCTCATTGAGTTTGTATTATAAAAAAACTGTCACAATATTTTTGACGGGTCTAAGAACGGTGCCTGTAAAAAAATAGTGATTCATATTGGATTTGAATCGCTGGAGATTCAATCCATTTGGAGAAACGTTCTTAGGAAGTTTATTTCACAAAAACGTATTCCTTCAAATGAAAGAGTTATTAAACAGTAAAGTTCGATGTTTACTGAGTTGAACCTCAAAATGATGAGCAGCCATAGTTCATCGTCTATTTCTAATATGTACCGCTCCTGTTGGAATCAAATGTGTCAAGTCACTTGAACACTTCCCGTGGAAGTATCTATAGAAGAGAGACAAACCTCCAACCTTCCTTCGGTGTTCCAGACTATCTAGGTTGCAAGTGATGGTCGCGTTTTCAATCAGGCGGATGGCTCTTTTCTGGATGGAATTCAGCAGCAAGGATTATGCTTAGGAACGGAGCTCCATACATGATAACAATTCTTCAAATAAGGTGTAATCTAAGCTTTGTAAAGCATCAGAAGTAGCTAAGGTGTGTACAGCTTTCTGGTTCGGAACCGTGTTCCATGCATTTGAGAAGCAGCTTTTACAATTCCAGCGATCTGATTGTGCCAAGACATATTTTAACACATATTTTAACTCCCAACAAACCTATCGAAGTAGAAAGCGGAATTGTCTGTTCTGATATTATTATATCCGGTTGGGAGACATTTGTCTTTCTGGAAAATACCGATGCCTGGGTTTACGTGGCATTGTTACTTTCACCCCAATTCAAAATCACCTCTAGATCCTCATTAAAATATGCAACCTCCTGCTGCCGGTAAAAATGTGCATCCGCAGCCGATATCCTGTCGTCAGCAAAGTAATATATTGGATTGTTGGAGAAAACTGTAGAGATAGAATGGAACATTCATCCAGTGACAATAACATTGTACAGGATAATTCAAGAAATAAGGAACTATAACCATAATAGATAACGATTTTGTCGTAGAGACCACTAGAGCTTGTTTCCAAACAGAAATAATTGTGGCAAAGCGTGCTGTGGACTTAAATATCATTAGATGAAATATTATTGGTCATGAATTTTAGCATTCAATCATTCGATTTTGATGGTGTCCTCAACTATGCAAATATGTCATCACTTCATATGTTTCGCAAACTGAAAAGTAGTACTGAAACTTTTGTCCAGAAATAAAAGCAACAGAAAGTTCTCTTCGTTCTCATCTTTACGAAAATAATATTCTAGTCCATCTCTATGTTTGCCATTCAATCAAAATAATTTTTCTCTCTGCATGAAATCCTGGCATTTATTCTTCGAACATATGCATCTACTGGCCATAATAGATATAGTTCATTAAGTCTTTTACAAAATATTTTATTCGCGAACTAGGTGAGAGCTTTTTTGATTTACATATTATGTCTGTAACAATAATGATTTTGTGAAAAAAAGTATTTTCTTCGACACATTACATAGTACACTCGAAACATATTCAATATAAATATTTGAAAAGTGTTCTCAACTATAGTGGTCTAACAAATTTGAGAAAAATGTTGAATAATAACATTGACTCACCGTTTTGGTGAAGACATTGAGATTCAAACAATCCTCACTTCCTTCAACATCTGGACTAACTAATACATCTCTTTGACGACTGCAGTTTCCAACGGAAGTTGCATCCTTTATTCCTTGCCACGATTCGATAGGTTGAGGGGCCTGCAAATCAAGTCGAATGAATAAAAACTGGTAATGTTTTTCTCCGGAATGTGTTGGATTCACATATATATTTTGAGATGATATTAATGTATATTTGATTGAAGGTATGAAATGAAATATTGAAATTTGCCTTTCTGTGATACTGATTTGGAGCATTTATGAAATTATATCAACAGTTCCTTTACAGTTTGTTCACCTCATTTCATCACCATAGAAATGAAAAGATCACAAAGTCAATTCTCCCGTAAATGACAATTTATTTTCTATTAGTGAATTATTCATACAGCTTTCTGTTTTTTTTTAATTTTTGTTAACCTTCTGACTTTTCAATTCTCCAAAAGAACAATTGCAGCCTACCTGACTTTTTGCGCTTCTCCTTCCATCTATTTTTAGATGGCACCTATTGCAATAATCTTGTTGCTTCAACGTGATCAATCTCAGATCTAGTATAGATCCCAGATATTCAACTTTCTTATCCAGTTGTATCTATGCATTTCAAAATTTCAGAGGTCTTAGTCCTTCCGTTCGATCACCTAGCTTAATGTTGAATAAGTGGTTTATCTGATGTGTTCAATGCGAATGACATAAGACTGATGGGGCTCAAGGCCTTATTCGGATATTTTCAGATGTTCACGAATTTCGAAAAAAAAACCTTTGATTTCAAAATGTGTATACCGATAATTGGAATAACTTCTCTCATTAGAAACAAGCTATTTCTGTACATAGTTACTGCTAAATATAGTACCTTTGCTTATCTATATCACTGTTTCCCATTGTCCTTGAATTTCCTGTGCGCGAATTTATATTTAATATCAGCATTGCACCTGTGCGGAGCTAGGGCAGCTCGCTCGTAGTATAAATTAGGGACATGGAGTCCTACTCCATATGGGAGGTATCTCACGTGATAAATCACTCGGCATAATTTCAAGAATCAGTGTATAGAATTTAATAAATCAAAGCAATACAAGAAAGTATCTGAGCTATAGCATGATACAACTGTAAAACTTTACCTTAAATCTAAGATCTCCCACAGGTGGTTTCGCATAAGGAATTCCAAGAAAAGAAAAGAACTGTTGGCCATCTAGATCAGTTCCCAAACATCCTTTGACCGTACCTTCTGAAATACTGACAACCGGCAGTGTCATTTTCGACAAGAGAATGTTTCGATGTCGTAGCTTGTTACGCTTGGAAACGAATGATACCAACCCGAAAATTATGTTATTATCAGTACCGCTCATATTTATTTAACCTACGAAGCAAAATAGTTAACCTATCATATACAGAATAGTACAAGCAAAAAATAAGTTCATTTTAAAATTGTGATAACCGTGATCAATTGGTTGAAGAAATATTTATTTATTTGTTGACAACATACAAGTAATACTAATAATAATAATTTTATTACACATAAAAATAACAAGATAACAACAAAAAAAAATACAAGAGAGGGAAAAATAAAAACACTTTGTATTTGATGTGCAAATAGCTTTTGGTTCAGATCGCGAATTTGCCAAATGCTTGAATGCCAACTAGATACTGTTTGAACATACTTTTAAAAACAGTTTCTGACATGACATATCATTGTTAAAACAACTGTTTTCCCATTCATGGAGATAATTTATTCTGGAGGAGATACTGTAGGGAAAAGATCGTTTAAATATTTCCTTTTTATGAACAGGAATGTTTAACACTATCTTTTTACGCAAATTCAGGTTATGGACATCTGTTCTATAAGACAAATGTTTATACAAGTAGGAAGTATATTTGATTATTTTAAAGAATATGCATGTTACATGAAAACGTCTACTATTAAATATATTTAACCAGTTCAAATATGCTAATTTATGTGAAATTCTGGACCTTCTTCTGATACCAAATATCAACCTGATGCAAGAGTTTTGAACGTTTTGTATGCGACACTTGTCGTTACATGTTCATGAAACCTCAGTTTATGTTCTAAAATCAACCCGAAATTTTTTGAATACAGTCTAAATTGTATTTCAGAGTCTCCCATTTTCTAGCTGTAGTTTTTCACTTCTTTCCTAATGCTATCACTTCCAAAGATAATAGCTACTGATTTATTTGGATTGATTTTGAACATATGGTCAGTGGATACTATTAAAATCGTATTTAGATCAAAATTTATATCTGAAGATTTGAAAGATAAATATATTTGACAGTCGTCTGCATAAAGGTGATATTCACAAGACTTCAACTTCTTGATAAAAGTGGCAGTATAGAGGGTGTAGAAAAGTGGGCCTAAAATGCTACCTTGGAGTACTCCTGTTTCAACTTCTCTCCAAGTAGAAGAAATATCATCAATCTGTACATTTTGTAATATATTATCTAGATAAAATGATATCAGCATCAGTGATACATTACTGAACCCAAAAAAATGTAATATAGCACAAGTACATTTTATTTGTAGACTACGGAACTTCGCAGCCGAAATGTAAAATAGAAATATCATAATGAACAGTTAAAAAATTGATATATACCGCTACTTCTTAACAAGATTGAGTACTATATGACATACATATCTCTAAATGATTTTCTGAATTATATAGTATACGTCTCTCCGGCATCCAGTTGATATAGGATGGTTCGATCTACGAGCTGCACATCCACGCCGTAGTCACCGCATCGTCCTCTATTGAGATGGATCATTGCACATTTGTCTATCCCGAATTTCATACCGATAGCATGCGTGTACTCTTCCACCACCCCCAAGGACTGATGGAGATCCTTCTCTCCAGAGGCATAAAGTTTAAGATCATCCATATAAAACAAATGACTGACCTTGTGCCTCCGGTTTCCGGGGGTGCCACAGTTATACCTTCGAGTATTTCTGCAATAGTGAGATGCAGAAGAGAAGGGGACTGAGAGAATCGCCCTGAAATACACCCCTTCTGTTTGGACTCTGGCTTGACCAGATGTTACTGTGAAGCGAGTTCGCCAAAGTGGTATCAGTTGTTCAGTGCATCTCACTATGCAAATGCAAGATGAGCTCATGCGATATTGTATCAAATGCCTTACGGTAATCGTTCCAGGCCATAGAGGGGTTACGCTTACATTGTATCGAGGCCTGCGTGACAGAATGGTTCTGGCTATAGCCTGTGAAGTCGTCAGGAGTTCGGATCCCCCTCTCCGCATGGTCCGTGACCATGAGAAAGCGGGTATTGGGGCATTTCTCTTTAGGGCAAGCTGCCCGAGCAGCTGATAAACTTGGTTTAGTTTTCGACACTGAACGAGATAACCACACGTCTGTCACCAAGTTGGAACCCGTTCAGCAAAAAGCTCATATAAAATCCGCAGAGATCACCTCACTTCAATAACATTGGAGACCTTGGCTTATCAAAGCGCATGACTTTTCCTTTCCTCAGGTCGAGTTAGCTGAAGTTGGAAACTGACGGCTTCATCATGGCTTGCCAGGAAGGTGTCTTCAACATTGAAGTCACGTGATGGGTATAGAGGATCCTGACACAAGGTGCAGGGCCTGCCGCGAGTCGCCCGAGACTCGAATGCACTTGCATGTCCAGCATATGCGATCTTAGCCTCTATCCATCGACATAACGCGCCCCTAAGAGTGCTATATTACCACCTATGGCACTCTTTCGGTATTGACGAGACACCGGAATTACTCTACGCTCCAGGGGATAGTGAAACCGTTGTGGTGAATGGCAAGTGCCTAATTTATTGCAACTATTCTTTTCCCACCCTCAGACTCATACAAGCTAATAAGCCTGGTGCAGTCATTCTCGACCACCAGAGCAAGGCGATATTTGTCGTGGAGTTTTCAGCTCCTAGCGAGACAAATATCTTTCGAAAAGAGGAGAAAAAACGGATAAAATATCGAGATTTTGTCTTCGAACTTCGCAGACTCTATCCAGTCTCTGCCAAGATGGTTGTTCTTATTATTGGAAGAGTCTTTGATGGAATGATGCCCTCTCCATTCTCAAAACTTAAAATCATACTGGCTTGGCGCACTAAGACAGAAATCTTAGCCGGACAGATGCAGAAAACTGTCATTCTTGGCTCACTGCGCTCGCTCAGGGCAATTGAATCTATGACCCAATGATCACTTACCCCACGGTGTGGGGAGTGGTCCTTGGTTGATAATGCTAGCGCGCCCTCCCGACTGTATCAGGGCTTCGGGGGGTAGGACATAACCAGCGCAAACTACGGTTTGAAATAATAATAACTTTATTCATTCGTTTGAAAGGTTTCACACAACATAATAATGATAATAATAATAAAAATCACTGCGCTTGCTCAAGGCGCATGATTCTTAGACTCAATGATCACTCACCCCACGGTGTGGGGTAAGTGATCATTGGGTCATTGGTTTCTAATGCTGGCGCGCCCTCCCGAATGTATCGGGACTTTGGGGGATAGGGCCTGACCAGTGCACACTACGGCTAAAATAAAAATAATAATAACCAGACCACCAGAGCAAAAGGATATTTGTCGTGGGGTTCTGGCGAGACGAATATCATCCAAAAAGAGGAGGAAAAACCGAGAAAAAATCGAGATTTTCTCTTCGAACTCCGCAGACTTTATCCAGACCACGCTATCAAAATTATAAATATATAATAATTTTGTTTTAATCACATCCAGTTTTTTGTGACAGCTATATATTCATTTCTGGCCTAATATACGTCATTTAGGCGGCTGTATAAGAAATCTGTCTGTTTAAAATTTGTTTTTCCGTTAATCAGCTGTCACCCTCATACGAACGACAACTCTCAGGAGTTGAGAAACTTGTGCGAGCTAAGGACGAGTGTTTCGTAACTATTGCATCAGCTAACATACATTTTATTTTCGTTAGGTACATCGCCAATATTCAACGAAAGTGTTCTACTTACCCTGACAGTTTTGTTATGTGTGTGAAGAATCAGCTTTTACATCCCAGCGTCGAAATTTCACCCCATTAATTGAACAGTGCTTTTAAGAATATTTTGTATTTACTGTGCAGCATCAAGATAAATTCTGGGTCCCAGATAAATGTTGTGTAGCGTGTGTGAGACTCCTATTAGGTTTGGCTGAACAAGAACCTAGATATTTACCACATAGTATACCAATGATTTGGACGGAATCGAAGGATCATGTAAGAGAAGACAAATTTGGACACTGGACTTCGTTGTAATGTATTTTATTTGAGTCAAACAATAATAAAGGGCATTACAACGACAAGTCGGGATTCCAGTGCGGAACTTGTTCGCATGAGGAATATGAAGATAGTGACCCAAGTTATGAACCGCAGACTTCAAAAGAACCGCACAAAGTGATTAAAACGATTTAGTATGTGATTTGAATTTGTCTACAAAAAATCAGGCTGAGCTTTTAGGGTCTAGATTAAACGACTGGAATTTACTTTCTCCCGATAAAAAAGTTGGCATCGTGAAGATGAAATAAAACCTTACTTTTCTACAGTAAATTAATTAGTCCATTGTAATAACACTTATGTTGCAATGAATTTATTGAATTTTGAACATGAGCCAAGTCACTGGCGATTGTTCATTGACTCCTCAAAAACTACTTTGAAAGCAGTGTTGCTACATAACAGAAACGAACTCCCTTCAGTGCCGTTGCTCATGGTCCTGATATGGAAGAGACTTACGAAAATATGAGATTTCTTCTTTAAAAAATTGAATACAGTGAACACGCTTGGAAAATTTGTGGCGATTTAAAATTTATTTATTTCAGGCAGCACAGACAAAAAATGTGGCTCAATATGGCGGTGGATTTTTAAATCTGAAAGAGAAACTCCCCAAACTCAGCGACGCGAAAATTAAATGGAGAATATTTGTAGGCTCACATACGACAACATATAAAGGATAAGAGCTTTAAAGGAATACTAAATGATTACGAAAAAATCGTCTGGAAATATTTTGTGAGTCTTATTCAAAATTTCCTAGGATATAATAAAGCGGAAAACACGAAGTTAGGAACTAATAATGTCATATGAAGCTTCAGTAAGTAATGTGTTCTAAAAATACAAATGTTGGGTGCTGTGAGTGAAGAACAAGAAAAGAGATTCCATCAGGACATATCCCTGATAGAGAAGCGTCATGAATGGAAATGGAGTCCAGGAATGCTAGCAGATCATTGTTAGAAACTTAGAAGGGGCCCACTAGAAGACAAATTTTCACCAAAATCATAAATATTTATTGTACATTAAGTTATAATTTTTTCTAGTATAGCTGATTTTTGCATTTTTTACGAAAATGTATGCTTTGATGTCAAGAGAAAACCTGATGTGTCAATTTTTTTTCATTGATACAATATTGGTTAGTGGCCCTAGTAGATTGAAATTTTAATATGAATTTTCATGTGACGAAAAACAGTTAAAATTTTGTTGACCAGCGTTACCAACAACCCATATTTTTTCTTTTCCAATTGGAGAACTTTACTAACCAAAAGTTTTTCATAAATTCAAAAAAGATAAATATTAGTTATACATAGTTATTTATAACCTTCAATTTCTCAACTTAATCTCAATAATCTTCACTCAGAATTTCTCTTTTTTCTTAATAACTATACAGTAGCCTAGCTGTGGCTATTCTTGGTATATCAATTACCTACAGTGGTGAATTTTCACTGGCATAATAACTCATAAAAATAATAATTTCAAAAATAATAAGTAAATCGAATATGCGAAATATAAAATATTATCCGCTTCTCTCTAATCATGTTCTCAAATATGAAGATGAGTACTATTCAGAAAAATAAGTTCATGAAATTCAAAGGATGAAGATGTGTACTATTCCGATCATTCCCAATTCGATTTCAATTCAAGAGCCACCGGCAGACAGCTGTTTCCAGCTTCACTAGCTCTAGCAACACTTTCAATTTTTCAACCAATTCCTTGAGATATTTTCGTCTGATCAGATCATCAAGAAATCTTGCGTTGAACACCCTTTCCGCCCTATAAAAATTACGGCCGGTCTCGGCGTAAATAAGGATGGCTACTGTTTTTTTTCCTCTATAGATCTTGTACGAACCATTTTTGAAAATTTAAAGAAAATTAAATAAAGCGAATTTTCAGTATAAATAGTGATATCATAATATTTCTGTTTCTCGGTTATCACAGTGTGGATTCTCATAAACATAGTCGATCACACAAAAATCCTAGGTCGGATTAAAAACAGAAATGCGGTTTCTCCCAAATGCCTTGGTTCAAATTTATACTGAATACGATTACTTTTCGTCAATAGTTTCTTTCTCTTACCCCCTCAAAAAGTGGGGGTGGGGGTGAGCTATGAACGTCCGCACTTTCGTTTCCATTTCGATTTTAATGTATGAATTGAGTAATAATTATTTCTATGTATAGTATATATGAAGTCAATTCGAATGGCATGAAAACTAAATAGTTACCGAACGTCGGCAGTTTCCTTGTATGGCGAAGTCAAATCATTATTTTATATAAGAAGTTTTATATGATATTGACTAGTGAGTTCATCAGACCCGGTACATTCTACACCTCCGGATTTGATCTCCACAAACTTTATTTGAAAAATATATCACTAACATAGTAGCTTCTTCAACAGTGAAATCACTGTTCAGATTGACCCATTTAGGAAGTTATTGTTTGACTTTTACCTGGATCTGTGTATTATGTCTATGTATTACTCAATGTTTTTCATCTGTTGAATTCATGGAAAAGCGAAAAATTAAGATGTTGTTAGCCTCTATGAAGAATACTATAGAAATTTTTTGAAATTTGGAACATTTGTTGGCTAGAAAATATTCATAATAATGATCATTTTTATTATTTTATTCATAACGTACGGTACATGAGGAATGAAATTATCTTACCTTGATGTGGGCTAATAATCCAAAATGTTCTGCATATTCATTAATATAATTCAGTACTTCTTTATGTGATACATACGAATACTCCAAATCTGATCTATACGAAAAATCTTCGAACAGCATTAGCTCTTTAGGACCATTTGTACTAAAAATATTTTGAAGTTCCAGTACAGATTGTAACACTCACTATTTTCTCAAGAAATATTCAATAACTCATTCATAATTCAAATAAAGGTGGAAAATTTCCATCCAAATTATGAAAAACATACTTACCTCAAATCTTCATACATTGATGAATGAATTGGTAAACCATATTCGTCATTTCCCACTTCTTTAACATAATTCCATGTACCCCCAACGTGAGTTGTCTTTTCAAAAACCTCACATATATGTCCTTCGTCTAAACTGTATTTCAGGGCAGCAAGACCCGAAGCTCCAGCTCCGATAATAGCTATTTTCATCTTCAACTGGGGTTAACACGACACTGAATATCAATTGCCGAAGTTGGTGCAATAATTAAAGTTTATCTACATTATTGCTTCATTCATTAATTATGCTGAGTTATGCACATTATTATTTTTGAAAGTAGTACCTAGGAGTAAAAAATTAAAATAGAATTCTTTGAAATGCGACTGGTAAAAAAATCTATCCAGTCAATTATGAACAAATTATGCTTTTTCTCGATAAAAATAATATCATCTCCCCACAACAACATGGATTTCGTAGGAATTTCTCGATCGAGACTGTCTCGGCCGAAATGATACAATATATTCATGAAAATTTAAATGATAGATTACATGTTTGTGGTATCTTTTTTGACCTCACACGAGCATTCGAAACCATAAATCCTAAATTCTTGTGTGAAAAATTATGTAAAATAGGCATACGAGGACCCATCAACAGTTGGATTCATTCATACATGACTGAAAGAATAATTAAAGTGAAGATAAATGAGACGTGCTCAGAAGAA
>WOGO01005177.1:0-12644 GCA_015342085.1 Leptinotarsa defecta | reverse complement strand
TGATGGTGTAACTGGCTTTAGCTAAGGTCCACAAGGAAGAGATGCCGCTACAACCAGTACTTGTACTTCCCTACATCAGAGGATTGTCGAGAAGGATAAGAAGGGTTGGGTCCAAGTATAACATCACGAAAACCAGGCCACCAAATGCGGACTGCGATTACAAGGATTTGCATTTAACGGATACCGTGCGAGTGCGGAGAATCATACATCGGTGAAACTAATAGGCCATTGAAAGTTCGCATTGCCAAGCACAAAAAACACACACAGCGAAGAGAAACCTGCAAATCCGAAATAGCAGAGCACGTTTGGACACATCAACATAACATCAAGTGGGCTCAAGCTGAAATCATCCACTGGTTAGGAGAAAATTCAAAGAAGCCGCATGTATGTTGTCCAACAACGCATTTAGCCAAGCTAGCGTAGAGATAGGTAATATGTGAAAACCTCTAATCAAGCAAAACACCACCAACTCCTACCGAACGGTCAGCTCCCGCTAAAAAACCAATGAAGCGAAGAGAGGGAAGAGGGGATAGGTGAAAGCAGTCGAATGACCTATAAATAGTCAGATTTCGAAGAAATAAGTCCAGTTATCACCCGAAAACAATTGTGGATACTAACAATCGAAACGTCGTGAAGTAACTTGGTTTGGAATCTTTTTTAATTTTATATTTTTAATTTTCATTTCTTGTTATTGATTTCTTTCAGCCCATGTTGATGGTTCAATTTTTTGTTTTTTTTATTGTTGCTTGTATGTTATTTAATTGTTATTTCAGTTTTTTGCCTAATAAAATTGTTTTTCAGCTAATGTTTTTCATTTTTCACTTTCAGGGATTTCAAATCATTTTATATCACATCAAACAATGAAAGTCCAAACTGATGAAATTCAAGAAGTGTTTTTGTCACAACATTTCATTCGTTTCGATGAAATAGTAACCAAACTAGTTTCCGCTGGAGCTAAATTAGATGGAATGGATAAGGTGTCTCATCTTTTGCTGACTCTTTCCTCTTCATGCTTTGGAGTCATTACAACTCTTGAAACCCTCACAGAATGTAACCTAAACATCGCTTTTGTGAAAACAAAATTGTTAGATCAAGAGGTTGAATTGAAAATAAATAATAACAGCATAAATTTGAAGGTCCTGCAATGGGAACCTCAGGTGTCAGATTCAGGAAACAAAAGAAACACAAAGTAACCGGAAACACAAAAATAAAGGAGTCATACTACAAATCACCACATGAGTTTCACATATAATTTGTGAACAATGTGGAAGAAGAAACCACTCAAAAGGAGATTGTTACCACTACAAGAAGATCCTAGAAAAACAACGAGAATGTCCAAGCACAATCCAAGCTAATCAAACAATTGATGACAATAAAGGCGGATTCATCTTCACGGCTGAATATTCGAGTGGCCTGAACAATGAAAAATCTGATGAAATGTTTTTTTGGACTCCGTGGCAACAGATCACATTGTGAATCGACTCGATGTTTTTACAACATATTCATGCCTACAAAAGTCCTTGAAAATGAATGTTGCGAAGAATGGGGTTTCGATAGCAGCTACCGGAAGGGGTACTATCCAGATGTCAACGAATCTAAGAGTTGGCGTCAACCTGGAAAATATATTTATAACTTGCTGTCAGTATTCCGCATTCAATCACCAGGAATGGCTGTCATTTTCACCACTGATGGTGCAAACGTGTTATGTAACGAACAAGTCATATTGGCAGGTGAGCATTCAAATGGTCTCATTGAAGTGATTTTGAAAATTACGAAACACACATCAAATCATCCTAAATTGATGAATATGAGTAGTAGAAACGATTATAAAATATGCCATGAATGTCTTGGCCATATCAGTAAAGCTAAATTCGGAAAATTGAAGAATAACCAAATGATCGAAAATATTGCTCATACTGATCGAATAAAACTAATTGAAATTATGTGTGAGTCTTGCATATATGGAAGACAAGCAAGACTACCATTTTCATAGGTTGAACAAAAACCTAGTATTGAAAGGCCATTATTCATACAGATGTATGTGGCCCTATAACACCACCTACAATAGATAATAATAATTATTTTGTAGTTTTTACTGATAGTTATACACACTATGCAATCAAATATCTAATTACTTTCAAATCAGATGTGTTGCGCACATTTAAAGACTATGTGGCTAAAAGTGAATCGCATTTTAATTCGAAAGTAATCAATATTTATTGTGATAACGGTAAAGAATATATATCGAATGATTTCAGAAAATTTTGCGTTCAATAGGAAATCACGTGCCACCACATACACCACAGCAAAATGACGTTGCAGAGCGAATGAATTGGCCTATAACAGAAAAGGTCGAACAATGATTACTGCCACCGATATGCACAAATCGTTCTGGGGAGACGCTATACTTATAGTAACCTATTTAATGAACATGTCTTCCACTAAAGTACTGCAAATAAATGAAACGTCATACGAATTGTAGTATGAAAAATCTAAAATACATAATTTGAAGGTGTTTGGTTCTACTGCCTATGTCCATAACAAAACTAGAAATATATTTGAAGAAAAATCATTCAAACCTATACTAGTTGGATATGAATCAAATAGTTACAAATTGTGGAACGTGCACTCTGTCTTTAGTGCGTGTCTTTACTAAAGACATGCACTAAAGATACTTTGTTATTTCAATTGAAACACTCTGTATTTTTTTGTTCTAAACAATAAAAAGTTCAATTATTTTTCAGTGAATTTTTTTTCTATTGAAAACACTTTTCTCACAACAAAACAAAAGCACCCAATTACTAGAACCTCAAAAGATAGAATATACAGATATGCAGTGAAAAAAAGTAGGGATCGATCCTACGTCCAATGAGTATCAAGTATCAATGAGTATCAAGTATCAAGTAGTAGAGGTAATTAAACATTCTCAAGGTATTCAGAGATGCTATAAGAAGTATTCATCTGTAAAAAAACTAGACGTGTTTTAAATAATGTGTGACTTGTTTCATTTTTTGAAGTAGAAAGTGAAGACTTGAAAAGCTTTATCATGTAAAACAGACTATTCTCATACAGTGATGTCTAGGAAGCCTTAGGTAATTGCCACGTCTGGTTTGCTGTTTTTATTGGAGAGTTCCAGATGATTCTCATAAAGATAATGCACTTCATCATAAATATACGGAGGAATGTTGAAATTTTGTGTTCACGAAAATATCCTCTAAATGTGTCTCTCATGCGGAGACCGAATATTAGTCAGATTATTTTTTTGTGTGATGAATATTCGCTTGACATAATGACATAATGAGGAATTCATGGATAAATCAGAGCATAATAAATATTTGAAATTTGTGATATATTTAATATGCTTTGGAGTTGAAGAATGGCCTAACATCTACTATTGATTGATTTTGATACATAAGTTATATTTGTTTTTCATCCCACATTTGAGTCAACATATAATCTTTGAAATTTTCATTTATATTTTGGCGGGTTCAATTATATTGCTGTTGAATGAAATTATAAGATAGTCAACAAACTTCAACTATCTTGACGATAATTGTAAACATATCGTTTTCCTAGCATTCACAGCATTTTTTCTACACCATATACTGATTCTTTTTGTTATTGTGTTCATTTTAGTTTTCTTTTTCAAAAACTACACCTCACGATTTGTTTCGCTAAGACATTAGCTTTTTCAAGTAATTTATACATCAAGTTGTTCTTACATTGATATTTATATGCTACAGGTAACCATAATTGAGACTACCTCCAAGAAATTACCTGAACTTCTACCTACCTACCTGTTCAATTATGATCACATGAAGCATATTACCTCACATCTACATCAATAATAATTCTTTCTTGGTTTTTAAGAAAACAAGTTCAATAATGGTGATCTATTCAAATCCAATCGTAAAAGATCGTGTTTCTTATGATCTTTTAATAAAAAACTTGAATACTATTGCGTCAGAGGTTTACTTCTCCAACTGATAAAATCATATCTCACAAGAAGAACTCACTGTGTCTCCGATAACAAAAAACTATCCGACCTACGTAAAATAAAATATGATATGCTCTAAGGGTCTGTCTCAGGACCCCTTCTGTTCATTATTTATAGCAATGATCGTTTTTACTACCTTTTTCCGAACACTATTTTCATGTATGCTGATGATGCGACATTGATTAACAGACACTCAGACTTGCGCACTCTTGAATACATTGAAGATGAGGTGGAAAATATAGCAGATCACTGGTATAGTAATAATCTGCTCTGCCTCAACAGAAACAAAACACAAAAACTGAACTTTTTCGCAAATCACACGTTCTCAAATGGTGGCACTGTTAAACTCCTTAGAATAGAATAACCTTGGACGATAATCTCAATTGGTCCACTCATATAGATGAATTGTGCAAGAAAATATCCAAATACACGTATGTTCTGCGTCAACTCAAAAATTTGCAAACATAGAAACTTCATTGAGTGCCTTTTATGGTCTCATACAATCCCATTTTAATCACGGTACCATTTTATGGGGTAATATTCTAAACTCAAAAAAAATCTTCATTATTCAAAACCGGACTATAATAATCATAGCTGATGCAGGACATAGGGGTCTCTGCCGGCCGCTGTTTCTCGAGTATGGAATGTCCGTACCTTCCCCATACATATACCACTCACTACTACATATACATAAAAACAACTAATGCGGAGTTCCATAACTGCAATATCAGGAATAAAAATCTACTAAGAGAACCAAGACATCGTCTAAGCAAGTCAGCTAGAAACTCTGTTGATATTAGGATATATAACAAATCGCCTGACGGAACTAAAAACCTAAATTATAAACAATACAAAGCAGAAGTCAATAAAATATTCTTTCTACACAATTGACGAATGTATGGCCTGCAATATATAAAGGTTTGTCCTATTTTCTGTCACACACTTATCTATACTTATAATGCTTTATGCCTATGTGATTTTTTGTCTTTGAGTGCATACTGTGTTCTACTATTTTATACATACAAATTGTCCACACCTCATGATCTGCCACAAATGTAATTTTTTGTATAACGTAGTCAATAAACATCTACCTATCTATCTATCTTCTAATTGGCACATAATTCTTGACTTTGAACTTATTACTTTTTGGAATATCTATTAAAGTTATGTTCAAATCACCACAGAAAATATTCAAATTCTTTTTCAAAAAAATCCATTGTCATTGGATCACCACTTAGAGATCAACATATTATGGTGAAAATACAATACCTGATACTCCCTACTTTAATATCAACACCATAACATTTCCTCGGACAAAAAGTTTTGAAAACAATATTTTCCTGAATATATATTGATGAACAATTTCTATCATGATGATGTCTAAAAAGTAAGAACTTAGCAAATTATCATGTAAAATAGCTGAATTAATATTATCTTCTGAACACCATGACTTGGTGACACAGACGTATTTCGACTGGGTTTGTTTTTTATTATTACATATTAGAGTGGCATTTAACATGTAGCATTCTGAAGCCATGTTTCTCAACACTTTCCCCTTGTTCAAAAGGGCCGTTGTTCATAGTGTCTTTGAAATGTTAATCGTTTGACTAAAATATCTTCAGGCCAGTAAGAATGTTCATACAAAACATTTTTGAATCCTGTATCAGCTTCAACTTTATATAAAAGTAACCTTCAAACAACACTTTATTGTGATATGTTCACTTAACAGTTCACTTAACACAACACGTGTTTCGCCATACAATAGCTTCTTCGGGCGTGTCTTTACTAAGTATATTCTACATATTCAATGCTTGATATACCTAGTTTTACAATTTGAAGTACCTACATTTCAACTACCTGTGTTTGTAATGAATTAAATCACCTGAGCTTATGTTCCAGTTTCCACATTTGAAAAAATATTTAATAACGGGAGTTATTCAATTCTAATTGATCATTCAGTAAATTACCCAAATTCTTGAATCTATTCATTTCTAAACATTCTAAAAAATTGAGTTTCAAACTTTTCCCTTCTAAATGTAACATCGTCGTATTTATGATTGAACTCATGTCCTTCTGCTGAAAAATAGTTTGCAAATGTAGAATGGGTTTTTCTATTTACAAAACTAATTATATGCTCTTCAATTCTTTGGGAAAATATTCTCCCTGTTTGGCCAATATATAATTTTGGGCAAGAGCCACAAGTCAGGTTATATACCTACTCCTGATCTATCCGACACCAAAGTTTTGTCTTTGAAATTTCAATAAATATACTTACACTTTTATTCGTTCTGTGAGCTACGTTTACGCATTCTTTCTTCAAAAAAAAGGGCAATATTATTGGTGGGTCCAACCAAATATGACAATGTCCTATAACTGACGTTGTCGCTGACGTTGCTTTTGTAGTTTTTTGGAAAGAATGGATTCCATATCTACCTTATAACCATTGTTGACCGTGATTTGTTTGATTAAACTCAGCTTTCTCTGGAAATTGGTCTCAGACGCTGGAATATTCAATAGTCTGTGAAGCATACTATTCAATGCAACAACTTTATGCTGGTAAGGGTGTGTGGAGGACAGACACCCTCATCAGCAATAGTTTCACTCAAACGATAATAAGTATAAAAAACTGACTTGAAATACAGGACTATTTAAATATTCGATAAAAATTCCAATATTCGTCTAGGTAATAATAATTAGGATACTATTTATCCATTTCTACAATATCATTTGAAGTTGAAAACTACCTTAGACTGTCACTGAATTGGGCGTATTGTGTGAATCAACGAAATTGTACAAATATAAGAATTTCAAAAGAAAAACGTCAAGGATCCACCTGTGATTGAAATTTCCTCTGAAAATCCCCACATAGATCTCTTTCAACTGTGCAAACTAGTGTGTATATCATTAATCATGTAGACATCTAGACATTTTCGGAGTTTTATTCCCTATACATTGCGATTTTTAATATAGTCAGAAGTAAAATATAAAGTTCAACTGTTATGCGAATGATATATGAAATAGCGATATTAGAAATGCAATATTAAGGCATCAATACAAAGACTAACGTATTTGCCACTCATATATGGATATTAAAAGCTATAAATCTGAAATTTTGATATCGTTGGCGCGTTCGCTTCTGCTTCTAAATGACGTCACGTTGATAATATATTCTTGGATTCGAATGGTTCTGTAATGCTTCAAATTGATATATTACAGAGCTTATTTTGGAAAGCTGTTTAGACCGTTCTTTAGGATCACACACAGGAAATGAATGTGAGGATGATTATCAGTTTCGCAATCAGATCGAAAACAGGTAGATGTACACTTATACAGATATCTACCATTCATTGTCAGTGTCAACTACTCTTACTTTGAATTTTCATTCGTTATTAGCCTATTCTACTCATATATTCCCGTCAGTCATATAACACAGCAGATTTAATAAACTCTCAACTAAATCTATCCTTGTGATAACTTGATGAAGCGGAATAAACTAATATAAAATAAAAGGCACCGTAATGAGATCATTGGGGACATGCTGATAGCACTTCCCTGAGTCGGTTCACAGAAGCTGGTAGAAAAACTAAATTTGCAACGAGGTATATTTGCAAAACATTAATAAAAAATCCTAGAGACTCTTGGAAAAAGTAATTTGCTTATAGACTGAACAGAGCAGTTGGAAAAATTAATAAAGTTACACTTTATAGATCTAGAAAAACTTTTTGATCAAATGAGTCGCGGTGGCACATAGACAATACTGCAAACATGAATGAGGACAATAGCCCTGATAAGAGGTATACAACTCATGGCTTCAAGTCTGTGGAATATGCAGCTACCTCGGGTGTTCCACAAGGAAGCAACCTAGGTCCACTTCTCTTCAACGCCTTCATTAACGACATGGTTGAGACCATTGGCATCAACTGTTTGATATACGCGGATGACCTGAAATTATATTGCGAAACCAATAGCATCAAGGACTGTCTCCAACTCTTCCCCAATCTGAAATGGTGTTTTCACAACAATCTTCTTTTAAACTCTAGTAAATGTAATGAAATGACATATACACTAAAAAATCGGCCATTTTCATATCAATATTCAATAAACGATATTCCACTTCAACGGCTTCTCACTTTCACCGATCTAGGTGTTACCTTCGACACAAAACTTTCCTTCGTGCCACACATTGAAGCCACTCTGTCTTTGGCAAAAAGGATGTATGGATTTATTACGCGAATCTCCAGAGATTTCTCGAATCCATCTACATCGAAAACCTTATACTATGCTATCGTCAGATCAAAATCAGTATATGTATCCATAATCTGAAATCTATCTCATCAAACATAAATACAGAATGTTGAATCAGTACAACGTCGTTTCCAAAAACTTCTCTCCTATAGATCAGACAACATCTATCCACCAATTAGATTTCCACATGATGCATTGTTAGCTAGACATGCTATAAATAGTTTGAGTTGCCGTCGTGATTATCACTACATAATTTTTCTTCTTAAACTGATTAATGATTCATTTATCGACCCACATATTCTGCACAAAATTTCAATGTACCTAGACCAACCTCTAAAGTGGATAATCCTTTTTATCTACCAATACCACGTACAAATATTCTGAAACTTTCACCTCCGCATAACATGTGTGTCAAATGCAATTCATTAAGTCGTCAATTCGACATTTTTTATTGTTCCATCTCGCAGATTAGTTCTTTCTACTTCAGCTAATTCTATATGTATAGTTTTTACCTTATAACGTATTGTAATTTTACTTATATCCCTGTTCTATAGTTGGGTGTAACCTGTAGAACAGAGTATAAATAAATAAATAATTGAATGAGAATACACAAAGTAACGAAAGACTAAGCAGTATACCAGGGTTGCATCCTGAATGAAGCGATAAAGAACAGACAAGAGGGTGAAGAACTCCGAGGTAGGATACTGAAAAATAAATTTGAATTTCAAAACTACGCAATGCCGATGACTCAGTAATTATAAGTGAAGATGTAGCAACCTTGAATGAAGAACATAAAAAGTGATTAGACTGAAAAATAAACAATACACCACATCCATAAAAATTCAAATTCATATGGTCCGTAATATCAGCAAATGAAATAGATAAAGAAAAATAAAACGGTATCAGACAAGTTAAATGATATTAATACCAAAATAATTATTATGATATTATCAAGGAATTGAGATATACTTTGAAGCTTGAAAGTACAAGATTTCGAGGTGTTTACAGCAGTACATGGGGCTGAGGCATAGCTATCCACATGAAATGCAATTTATAAGGAGGATAGATTAATGAACTGCGCTAAATAAATTAAATATCACACCGAGAAACGAGTAAGAGTAGTCATAAAAATAGGTGAATCTATTTCATCTTATCAGGAATGAAGTAAGCCATACAGAACATATAAGTATGAAAAAAATATCGAAAAAGGTCCACACAAAACTCAAATCCCTTACTGCCTCACTCAGATGGAGCATTCAAAAATCAAATAACAGCCCATTGAAACGTTTTTTCATTTCCGTATAGTGAATAGACCTTTCCGATAGACCAACTCCCGTTGTAACAGTTAAAATGGTCGGGTGATCTCCAGCATAATAGTGCTGGAAGGTCGGTATAAAACTCAAATCGCATACGTTGATGAGGCATTCGAGGACCAAGTGAGTAGATCTAGTGGATGGACCTTTTCGATGGACCAACTCCCGTTTCACCAACTGAAATGGTCATGAGGCAGGTATCTTGTGGTGTTTGAAGTGGTGGATGTGTATCCAGAATTGATCCAACACACAATGTGATGGATATTGAACTTAATCATTACCGTAAATAATGAGCTGTTAGCCGCTATGGAGTCTTACTTTTTTAATAATGTATTTTGAAGTTATAACTTCTCACTTCGTTATACAACACGTTACGTTGTCAGTCTGTCAGGCTTCCTTTTCTCTCACGCATACGTCATTGGAAAGCAGACTCTTGCATTATACATATCTAACCAGCAAGCACGTAATATTAATTCATTATGTGAAACGTGGCTCCGAAATGATGATACTAATTTTGTATGTGTACTTTATTAGTATCATTATTTATTCCTACAAAAGTAACAATTGGCTTATGGTAGTTATAATATTTGTACATACACAAAATTATCAATAGAAGATTCAGTAAATAGCCTTTCCGTATATTATCATATTGATATACATAAAATTTAAGTAAAAATCTAAACTTAACTCAAGTTAAACAATGCCAATATTAAATAGTTCAACTTAGATTGATTTGAGTTATCACTTAAGTCAGGCGTCAATAGACGCACGTGTTTCTTTCATTCATGGTACATCTATGGCATGAAGTGAGTTTTAAATTAATGTCAAACTGTTTATTATCGCTATTATATCTTGAGGTAACTTCAACGTCGTTCTATAGTTCAAACCGGGCGAGTTTTTCTTTCAAAGTGAAAATGACATCATCCATGATGTCATTTTCACTTTGTTAACAAGTTTGACATCTGCGACATATGAATTATGTGCCAATACATATAAAAACTAGACTTTAGTAGATAGTTTTCAGCACAAATGAGAATGTATTCATTCACATTTTTCATATAATTTTTGCCAGACAAGTGTTTGATAATTCAGAAATATGTTGTACAGTTTTATTGGGTTCCAGCAGGAATACAAAAACGAAAATATAGATGATTATAGATTGGTGTCGAAGCCAGAGTCCTCGATAAATATAGATGTTCTAAATCCTCTCATCGTAATAATTTCAATATATCCTTATTTAAATTTATTCAATTGATTATATTGTAGATACATCTCGAAACAGTTACAGTGAAAACCCCTTCTAATAGAGCCGAAGAGATTTATATATAACGTGTACAGTCTGCAGCAGCCATCAGTCAGAGGGTGAGTCGCGGTTTGGTATTGGGGGTTGAGGAGATATCAATAACAAGTGAATGTGCAGGGTGGCGAAGCGGTTATGACGGATCAGTCATCTGTGAAATCATTGTTAAATATTGGTGTTTGTCAAATGCAATTACAAGGACAAATTAGTTATTTTCAAGTAAACATTGAATGACATTGAAATTAATAGGTATTTTTAATTCTTAATTGATGTTTCAACACATATTTTCTGAGAGATAGGGCAGGTTTCTTTTGAAGTTTTTGAATTTTTATTGACATATATCATGAAGCCAAATGTCTCATTCAAGCAAATGTTTTTGATTCCTATTCGGAGAACTCTAACAATTATATTCTTCTGACATTCGTAATTATTGAAAAAACTCGTTTCAAAATACAGTCGCTTCCGTACTGATTAAGAAAACTTCAGAAGCAAAATGATATATCCAAGACGAGATACATAATTAGGTAAAGGTATAACGTCCAGATATACATCAATGGATTAAAATTGTGATACTGAATTTCAATTAGGCTTTTTAGATATTGTATTCACATAACATTTCATTGTGAGATTTTCACTAGAGATTTTACATAATTAACGGCCACTTTCAATTTTGTGTGCTCCGTCTAAACTGTTCGAACAGATTTTATCAATTGCTAAAAAATGTGCTGAAAAATATTCAATATCCGAGCAGCATGGTTTCATATCAAATAAGTCGATCAATACAATAATGTTTATTTTTAGAAGCCAGGTATTTGAAAGATTTGGATGAAAATCCCAAATGGATACGGCATTTACTGATTTCCGCAAAGCATTTGACCGTGTAAACCATGAATGACATACTTCTGAAAAAGTTGACATGGCTAACGGAGAATTTTGTTGAAGTGATGAAAAGTTATTTGGAAAATAAGAAATATATTGTCACACACAAAAGAAATGTATCAGAAAAATATCATGCAAACTCTGAAGTACCACAATGTTCCAATTTGAGGCCTCTCCTCTTCATTATATTCATAAATTATCTATCTTCCGTTATTGAGTACGCAAAATGTCTCCTATTTGCAGATGACCTTAAAGTATATTAAAAATACACTCAGTACGGGATTGTTTTATGCTGCAGAAGGACATGAATACTATTTATGAATGGAGTCTGATTAACAAACTGCATTTCAATCTCAGTAAGTGTAAAGTGATGAGAATACAGGATAATTGAAAACAGACCTATTAATAAATTTTTGGGGGTAATAATTGACAATAAACTCAAATTCGCTGATCACATTGTAACCCTCGATAAAAAGCTAGCTTCAGGGTGTTTTGCGGTGAGAATAACATATAAGGATCTTGGTTTGTCTGCCACTAAATCGGCTTATTTCTCACTTATTGAGTCACATTTAAGGTATGGAATTCCTTTCTGGGGAGTATGTTGCAAAATTCAAATGCAGACCGTGTTCATCATTCAGAAAAAGATTATAAAATTCATGTGTAATGCCAAAAGTCGTGACTCCTGCAAACCCCTATTTGAATTATATAAAATCTTGACAGTTCTTGAAATCTTTATTTTAGAAACAGTATGTTCAAGATTTTATCGAGTGTGTATGATACAAATAAAAAATGTAACAAATAGTGGACTTAACACTCCACAAAGGGGGGCAAACCGCGGATACGTGTTTCTGGCTATTGGCCTCATCAGCGCGGTGCAACCAAGTATAAAGATGGGCAACACTAGTTTGCC
>WOGO01005176.1:0-12645 GCA_015342085.1 Leptinotarsa defecta | reverse complement strand
ACTGGTTCGGCGTTACGCTACCTCTCTCGCCACACTGAGCTCGGATACCTATAATGTATAATGTTGTGTTTACTACAGTATACATAGCCTGTGCTTTACTAAATACATAATTTTTAAAAATAAATAAAAATGAAATATGTCTGACAGTGATTCAGAAAGTGAAACTGAGCAGCCTTCTGCAAAGAAAGCAAAATCACACTATCAGGTTATCAGTAAGTTGATTGAATTTTTATATTTTATAATTGATCTGCTTCAAGGGTCAGTAAATGTAAAATGTACTCTCTTAGCCGATTAAAATTTACACAATTGTCATAGCATATATAATTTTTAAATTAATTATCGATTCATTTTGATTTCATTTTTATGAAAAATAATACACTGAACCCTTGCTTGAAGAATAAATTTCATAAAAACTGACAAAATTGTATTTCAAAATCAACTGATAGCAAGTAACGCACGAATGTTTTTCTTTACTACTATAATGTGACTTAAAGCCATATTAAAATTTTTTCATCTATATTTCAATTACATATTTTTTATAAATATTTCAGTAACCAACAATCATCACAGGATCACAAAATATAATTATCGATGTTCTACATGTGCCAGGCGTCCCATAATTTTTAGATATCTAAAAATTACTTCGCCGAGCCTGTCTGTTTCACGTTTGAATCATCGCAATGAGCCCATTTTCACTATTATTATGAAATAATTTCTCCGTAACAAGTTTTTGGAAGTTTATTTTGGAATTCTTCAGGCCTAGATATCTCCGCCAATGATTCAGGAAGCACCAACTAATCACGCATTACCTGCAGTTATTCAGTTTAATTCGGCATTCGCGTAAGATCGAAATCACAAATTATCAAACGAACCACCGAGTGTAATTTTCAGTAAATGCTATTGAAAATTACGGAGAAAAAACTAGAAGAAGGCGAGGCAGACACGATGCATTCTGTCCTGGGTGGGTGGTACGAAAACGAATGCAATCCATTTTTGAAACTATTATTTATGCAACTGAAGGCCACCTTGGTTTCTATATAAAGAAGAAAAGGAGGATTACTGCTCGAAGATTTTCTCGATTCACAGTCTTGAAGTACTTATCGTTGGATACAGTGAAAATACATTGATTGCAATATGAAAACTTTGGTGAGTAGCATTTCATTATATGGTGTTGTGTTCAGAATTTCTTGATTGAAATGGAAATGAATATTTGAGAAAGTGGAAAAAGTGAATAATTTTTCAGTTACGCATTGTGGGTTTTTGAATACAGTGAAATCCCAAAAATGTACATGAATACACTTAGCCTTCAATGATGTCTTCCTGTTTTTTCTAGTTCCAAGAACTTTCGGAATTTCAGATCATTAAGATATAGATAGATAATTCAGACATAGCTTATTGAATATATGCTTCGGAACTTCTTTTGAATAATTCTGGAATATTCGTTGCTTTTAAACTCCCCACTACTGATTTTTCTTCAGTCCAAACATTTTTCAGTTTGACCACGTACTGTAGAAGATGCTTTTTTATTGGAAATCGATGGCTTTCATCCTTTCTTTGGAAGATTCCCACATTATTTTGTATAAAAATGGAAAAGTAGAAAGTCAAAACCGTTCTTTCACAAACAATAATCTATCCCAAAAATATACCACCTTCAATTAGGCTTCTTTATTATTTTCTATTGCATCAGACACTTCACTGTTGTTCTTCATCGAACATTTTTAGATAATTATTTCATTTATCTGTATTTCCATCCTCAATTGTTCAAGGTCTCGCAGTAACACCCAAACTTTATTTTGGCTCGCCAGTTTCGAGAAGGTCTTTTGGATTTTCAAAACCTCAGGCCAAAAAATTTTTAATTTTTACCCATGATGAAATTTGTTCAGCTCCGTTCGGTTTTGGCATGGTCTAGTTGTATAACTTTTTCTGATATTCAATAGCAAAATCGATATTTTAAATTATTATTAATATTTTTACTATTTCTGAGCCTCTAACTTCCGTATTATGTATCATATTTCGATTCTTGATATATAATACATTCTGGAATCAAAGCGTCTAGATGTTCTATATCCATATTCAGAGCGATGCTTGTGATCTCTGTTGAGTTAAGAGTATACACGTTCTGTTCAGAAAATAAGGTGAATGTTCAAATTTCGTAGGCTACGAACTTTCGAATACCGATTTTCTTCATTTTTTTATGTTGGTACACTCGTTTCGAACATATGTTATTGATATCTCATTTGAAAAAATAAGTTTTTACACCAATGAATTCTACGTAAAAAGCAACTTTTCGAGAATGCACATTTTCGAAAAACATGTTGTAATTCAGAAATGATGATAGATGTCGATATTATATGGTTTTCACCATTGAGTTTGTCATAAAATTTGACCCCCAAAAACAGCCATCAGTTTTCATCTATCTGATTCAGAACAGGAGTTTCCCTTTAAAAGTGTCCAGTTTGGCCAACTCTGTACAAGCTTTTCTCAGAAGGTCGAGAAGATGTAAATGACGACTGTCGCCCTGGACGCCCCAGCACATCAACAACCGATACATATGTTGAGAAAGTGAAGAAAATTGTTAGGGACAATCGTTGAATCACTGTTAGAAGAGTTGCTGAGGATGTTGGTATATCGGTTGGCTCATGCCATGCTTTCGGCCTGAAACAACATCGTAATCATGCCTTAGCTACCATATTCATCAGATTTGACGCCCTGCGACTTTTTTCTGTTTACAAAACTGAAAAGACCCATAAAAGGATGGCGTTTTGCGACAATTGATTGATTGATTGGATTAGTTTGAGAAAATCCTTGTTGGATGAAACTGCAGTAACGTTAGTTAAAAAAAAAGGTATTTTAAAACAAAGGAAGTTTTATTTCTCATTTCGTGAGGTTCATTTTCAAACCCACTATCGCTACTGCTTTCCATAGTTCATTGCAATAATTGCAAACAAAAACCGTGAAAACTTTCAAAAATCAATATGTACGCTAATTTCATGTCAAATAGCTGTCAGTCGTTATTTCGCTGCTGTGGTAATGATCAACTGCATTTATCAAAACCATACCTTCCAAGATTTTGATATTTACTATGACAACAACGATGTGATTTTTCCCGGCCTAGTCCGGGAAGTATGTACCTACTGGACTAGGCCAAAAAATGTTACTTTCTCAAAGAAGTAGCGATCGGGGAGTAGGTACTTCCCGGACGGTTGACGAATTTTTTTTTTTCAATATTCAATTAAGTCAAACTTCAAATACCCGAAAAACATCTGAGTGAAATATTGCTGAAGAGAAATACAGTCCAAATATTGGTGATGAGGAATCGAAGAAATATTTTTGCAGAAATCTTAGGCATTATTCGAAAATTAAAGTAAGTGATTCATGTGAGATAATATATCAATACTCTTTGAAATATTACGCTCTGGAGCATTTACCGTTTCAGTTTTACGATAAAACCATCTATGAAGTCCACTGAAACGTTGCTTATCAAAGATGAAGCTTGGCTTTGCAATAAACAGCCGAAGGACTGGCCAATGCTTGTGTTTTCTGTTGATCCCAGAGATAACGCCTTCGTAGAAGAATCGTTCATGCGAGCGACTTTTATTCGTGCTAGATAATATCTGTAAAACGAACGTAATTTGCTAAAAAAATTCCCTTAGTAGTTTATAAGTTGCCAACACCTTTGTTGGGAATAAACCATCAATTGAATTTCCGGGACTATTTATTGAGAGTGATTTGAAATTTGAGGACCATATCAGGGGCCTCAAACTAAAGTTGTCCTCTGTGAGACGGATATCTTATGAGTTAGGATTTGCAGCTGTCATATCACTCATATTACGTCATATCACCTACGATATGGGATCTCTTTCTGGGATGCATGTACTGCGTCAACATTGCAATCAACTTTAGTTATACAGAAAAGAGCTACACGTTTTCTGTGTTAAGCAAAACCACGAGATTCTTGCAGACTACTGTTTGAGGAAAAGAAAATCCTCACTGTAATATCGATTTTTATTATTGAAACTATATGTCTCATAGTAAAACATCAAAATCGGTTTTCAATTAACGCGAACGCTACTCGTTAAAAATCAACTTTGAGTTGTTCATTCCAAAATATTTCCTTATTACAGACTCTCTAAGATACTTTTCAAATTCGACTTGTGTCTGAATCTCAATACATTTTATGTAACGAACATTGGACATTCTTCAAATAACGTATTCAAAAAACACTTTATTGTGAGATTTCACTAAACAGTTTTCTAAAAACGCAACACGTGTTTTACCATACAATGGCTTCTTTGGGCGTGTCTTTACTTTAAACATTCTATTCTATTTTTGTAAAAATGAATTGTAAAATGTAAATACAAATCGTTTTCGTTCTTTTTGTCCGTATTTGTTGTATATACATATGTTCATTCACTACTTAGAATTTTATTCAACAAACTCGCAATGTTTATTATTTCATAGTGTTTCTCAAGAACAGAGATAGAGAGAGAGAATATACTTTTTTGTAGTAATCTTGTGGACAAAATTTCACTTAATCTATAATACAGTTTTTATGTAAAAACAATGTGCATTTAAATTGATCAATTTTCACTTAATACATAAAATCCGTTTGTATATGTGTATAAAAACATATAAATCATAGAGAGGGTACTGGCAAATAGTAAATAAAAAAAAACAGTATATAAAAACATATAAGTCGTTCAGGATGCTGGTAAATAATAAATAAGATATTTTTTTTTATTATCATTATAAAATTCTTGTATACTATAGTATGGTCTATCACTAAAAAAACCTTTCATAGCCTTCCTGAAGCATTGTAAAGACTTTATTTCTGTTACATTCTTTGGCAAGTGGTTGAACATTTTACAACCATTATAGACAATGGAATCCTTTATGACTGATGTCGTTGGTATTGGCAATTTAATGTTGTTGGATTGCCTTATCACATAATGAGTTGGTGAGGATTGAAATTTGTTCAAATATTTCTCAATTAAACACACTGTTTCCGTTATAAAGAGAGAAATCACTATTAGAATTCCATGAGTGGTAAAGAGTAATCTATAAGAGTTTGTACTTTTTGATTTGCACATATATCTTACGGCTTGTTTTTGCAAAATTAAAATATTTTGTAGTAGATAACCACTACTTTCGCCCCAAAATGGAATTCCATATCTTAGGTGAGATTCACCAGAGAAAAATGAACAGTTTTAGCTGCTGTTTTAAACCAAGTTCATTTGCGACCACTCTGACTGCATAACAACCAGAAGACACTTTATTACACAAGGCATAAATATGGTCTTCAAATTTTAGTTTTCTTTTTCTATCGATATGTACTCCTATAAATTTTAGGCCACTTTTTTTCTCAATGATGTCATTCCCAATGGGTATATTGTCAAATTCACGTCTGAAAGTTACTATGTTAGTTTTCGAAATATTTAGAGACAGACTATTTGAATCACACCAACTCTCTACTTTCATCATATTGATGGATATGATTTTAGTTAAATCATTTGCATTGTCCGATTTCCAAAAAATGGTAGTATCGTCTGCAAATAGTGTAAATCTTCCTGAGATATTTATACTTGTCAAATCGTTGATGTACACAAGGAATAATGTTGGCCCTAGTATTGACCCTTGAGGCATACCCGTACGTATTTTCCCAATATCTGAGCGATGGGTTGTTTCCATCATCTGACTACGACCTGACAAATATGAGCTGAACCAGCTCAGTATCACATTATTCAAATACTCATTACCTGACTAAGTAGCGGTAGCTCATATGTGTAATTTTGTTTTTTGAATTATTTCAACCAAGCTTTGTCAGTAAGATATGAATCTTCAGACAATAAAGTATATTTTGACTTTGACTTTGACTAGGGCAGATAGAAATGACACTGTGTGGTTTGGATCACGAATGTTTTGTTTCTGGTGTTTCTGTACACTGATGAAATTATTAGTTTACATTATTTACTAAACTATACTTTTTCGTAGATTTTCACTATACTTGTCTGCTTGACCACATCTACTTTTGCGGCCCCAAGTGGCGCTCATGGTGGAATTGTTTTATCTGGACCTTCTGGCGTTGTAACTGGTCATGGACCCATCGGCCCGGCTGCCCTAGGTCTTGATGGATATGGAGCTTATGGAGGACACGATGCAGGTGCCTACGTAGCAGGACCTGCTGGGTCTTCAGCTTACGTAGCCGGCCCCGCGGGACCATCGGCTTATGTAGCAGGCCCTGCAGTTTCTCATGCTTCAGTCGTTGGACCTGCTGCTGGATTGGGCTTGGGATATGGCGGTGAGTATTTTCAACAGAATCGCAAAAACATGCGAAGACTATAGTGAATGCAATATTTTTATGAACTATTTGCACCTTTTTGTAAAATGATACACTTTGTACGGTATATTTGAACGTTGAGTATATGACTTGATGAAAGTGATATTATTCATGTTTGTTGAGTAAAATAATTTATATTTATAATTTATATCAGTGCTACATATTCAAAATCAGGCCTGACATTTTACATATTAGTCAAAAGACATACACATGGTCTTATACCGCATTTCAATTAAAATTCATTGAATATTCAAACTTCCACCATTAAAACCCCGTTTTTCTTCAATGCTACCTACCTCTTCGTCAAGGTCATTTGACTGATGATCAGAGTAGGCCTCAGTTATGAGATGAAAGTTATCTTGAGAGCTTTCAGTAAAAATATGGTATAGCAATAGTCTTCATTTTCAATACTTTCCAAAAAATTATTTTACTATAGAAAATAGGATTTGGTTCGTTTTTCATTCAGTTTATTTATTATTCATTTATCATTATTATTTCAACAGATTCATTTGACAAGACAAACCCTAAACTGCTTTGAAGGAGATTTTTCACGAATCCTATAGTTTGTCACTCTTTCGGTAGTTCAACATTTTTTTAGAATGGGATGATTGACAAAATACACGAAATATTTAGGTTAGCTTAAGTCCAAAATTACTGGGTCTATTCGACCCTCCACCGCAACTCGCAAGGGTTTATTGTGGCTCACACTTATTCACACTCGACCAAATAAACCCAGCTTCATAACGAAGCCGATTAATTTATATAGTGAGTGGCCTTTCAGGTCAGATGGTAAGAGTACGAACTCTAAAAACCTGATTCGGTCCCCAGCGGGGCAGGCACAAAGTATGTGCTCTGCTGTTTCATAATTTTCCACACACACACACACACACACACACACACTGTCTTGCGACAGTCCGAGTCTCTGCATATGATGATTCAACTGACAGTGACCTGTAAGAAGGCCTGTTGGATATCGTAGTTCATCCCTACTGATGTCCAACAACTGTTTGGTATCAAGCTTCGAAGGGTGAATAAACGCCTTGGAGTGAGCCAATCCTGAAAGATTCTGTCAGAAATCCATAAATCTTCTTGCCATCCAGGTATTCAATCTTTGTTTGGCAAAGCCTAAAGCGATGCCAATGGCAGGTTCTGGTCCGATCAAGCTGCTTGCAGCACCCTCCTTTGGGAGTCAGCAGCCTCATTGCATTCCATGCTAGTATGGCCAGGAATCTAGACCAGAGGCAACCTGTTAAGTCTTCCTATCGAGGATCTTTCCTGAAGCCTTCAATGCATATTTTCAGAAAAAAAGATTCAATTATAAAATTTGTCAAGGTTCAAAATTTTTGGCCAGAGGTCTGCTATTTAATCAACCATCCATTAAGTAACTATTTTTCTCTTTAATATTCATAATTAACTGGTTGAAATTTTTTTTTGTTGAATCGCCAAACTTGTCAACTGAACTAACCGTTTTTATCACTATTTTCATCGCTCAATTAAAAGTATAAATACAGGTGCTACAGTTACATACTGAAACGAAGAAGACCCACATATTTTTTGTATTCGTTTCTTGAAAATTCACTTTTATTCGCTTTTGAAGAACATCGAACTAAAAATTATTTTTTTAAAAGTAGGCTTAAAACAATAACGAACGAAAAATACTAGTATTATTGTGAAAAAAGCGACGGGCGTTTGATATACAAAAAATATTGCAGAAAGCGCCCACGCTTTTTTCACAATAATACTAGTATTTTTTGTTCGTTATTTTTTTAAGCTTATTAAAAAAAATTAATTTTTAGTTCGATGTTCTTTAAAAGCGTGTTTTTTAGTTTTTTAAACTATATTTGTTTTATCTAAACTTTGGGATCGATCAGCCGTATATTGTTTAGAAAAATGAAAATCAGCTACCAAGTCCAAGGAAGGCAGCAGGCGCGCAATGGAAAGTTACAAATAAGTCAGCAGGCATGCGTATTAATAAAAAAAATACTTTTTTCGAATGAAGAAATATATGTGAAGTGAGTTCGAATTATATCAAGGAGCTTACATACAGCGCCATCTGCCCATGAGTAGATCAAGCAATTATGTCGATATATCAAGGAGGTTACGTACAGCGCCATCTGCCCGTGGATAGATCAAGCAATAATGTCGATAATTCTGTCAAATACAGATCCCGAGCTTGAGAGTAACGAACAAACAAATAAATATACATACATGCATGCAGGTGAAGCTAATATAAAGCGTGTAAATAAATATATATCACGACATTTTTCGCTAACACAGTAGCTTCATCAACAGTAATTTCAATTTGAATATATCACTGTTGATAAACCTATTGTGTTAGCGAAACATGTCGTGATATATTTTTCAAATAAAGTTTGTGGAGATCAAATCGTGAGGTGTAGTTTATGAAATTACTATGGATCTTCATCAAGAAACGTCCGAATCAATCAGAAAATAGAAATTTCGACATAGAACTCAATTTACGATCATAAAATATAAACGAGGCTCCTCAAGGCGGTCAGTTGCAAAGCCAAGCTTCGATATCGTTCTTTGTCTTTCACTGCAGCTTTCATTGCGCAGCAACTAGTGGTAAACCAGAGCTCAAACACGACATATTTGTGATCCAACACTAGACAGCGCTGTTTCGACCCGACAAAGGTTTCATCGGTTGTGCTAGGCTGAACCACAAATGCATTGCTGGACTCAACTATCTGTTGTTGAATTATATATGCGTTTCATTTGCTGCTGCTGAACAAACATGGTTATTAATTTGCGGTAGGTTAGCGCTTACCTGGAGAATCGCTACCGCAGTAAAAAATGACCACTATATTCAGGAATTGGAACTTCTAGGTGCGTTTTATCCCAAGGTTCAATAGTGGGCCCTATTTTTTTAATATCTATATGTTTAGTTTCAGACGCTTAATTCTGTGTAAGCTGTGTGAAGGTTCAATTATTTTTTGGTTGTTTGCATTCGTTTATGTTGTGGAAGCATGGAGGTTAGAGTCTCAAAAACGTATCGTAAGTACATGAAAGTGCTTATTCACCTCAAAATGCACCAAACAAATTGTTTGTTACTGTTAACAAAAATGAAAAAGTTAACAATGTGGCAAATTACTATAGTGTCTGCTTTAATAAAAGTTTCCTGGACTGGACACATCTTCATTCAAACATCAAACACTATAAATGCTTCCCTTCATAACAGTTCATAAATGGTTCAGTTGCTATATACTGACAAGCACTATCAAAGTATATGAAAAAATGTACGAAATTAGATTTGATTAAAGGACCCTTTTGAACTGAAGTAGACTAATTGCCAGGCCAGGAATCTTACCAAATACGAGCATTCGACCTAGTATGGTTTTGTACTTTAACGACATCAGGAAGTGAATATTTTCAACTTTTATATGCATGAACGATTTAACAAAAAAATTTATGTTTTTAGAACTGCTACTTACAAAAAGTTTCACAGATACTATCTATTACATAGCTTAGGTAGATGTGTTATATTATGTTTTTACCTTTATGTAACTCTCTTTAGTATTTTATGAAAAGCTGTTTGCGTTGCTTGAAAAGCTTGCGTTGATTTAAAAAATAAATTTTAAAATGACATTTGTATACATTTTTCCATTTGTGTGTATGTATACAATATTCACCTAAATTCAAAGGTACAACTGTTGAAAGAGCATAAAAAGCATAAAGTGCAAAATCATTTAAACCTCTCTTCTCTACAGACTTTTTATAAAAAAATTAGGGGCGCAACCAGGATTTTGCTGAAGGAAGACATTAATGAAGAATTCCAACTCAAACCGAAATTGTGTAGGCTTCTAGTGTGCAAATGTATATTTGCTTCAGTTCAGTTCAAGAAGGAAAATAAACAAAATATTTTAAATGTATTTGTAGCGCTACCCCATCATAATTTCTAAGGTATAAATATCTCAGCAGGCTCAGGACAAAAAATTATCGTGACAAAAACATCTCGCCAAACAAAATTTCATACAAAAACTTCTCTAATTTGGCATTTTTTGCATTTGACATATTTTCGGATTGACATTTTTTTATGCGAGATTTTCTGGTCTTGAGATATATTTTTCTTGCAATGTTTTATACTGAGACGTTTTTGCTGAGATATTATTTCTGAGATGTAGCATTTAAGGGATTTATGCCCTCAAACCAACTTCCAATAGGTAGATAATCGATCCTGCTGCAAGCTGAATTCGGAAATATTGAATAAATTCTCCAGAAAATATTATGAAATGAAAGTTTTTTTTAAGTTGTAGTGCTAGTTCATATCGCGTATTGTTTTTTTTTCGTGTATAACTATTTTGCAGGTCTGCAAGTCAGCAAATTGTTCTCAGTAGACATTGCTCTCGTAATCTTGCAGGAGGATAGAAATTTTTGCAGGTCGTGTATGTCAGACATGAATCTCGACCAGATTAATCATTTTCGACAGAAAAATTTTCCAACCCTCACCCAAAAGTTTCACAATTCTTAAAACATAGGAAATATATTTTGCAGGTCGGCGAAAATTCTTGCAGATCGGGTCTTCCAGACATAAATCTCGACCAGGTTGATCATTTTCGACAAAGAAAATTCCAACCCCCACCCTTAGAGTATGGAAAAATTCCACATTCTTCATTAAATTGAAAATTAACTTTGCAGGTCGGCAGAAATTCTTGCAGTTCGGGTCTGCCAGACATGAATCTCGATCAGGTTAATCATTTTGGACAGAAAAATATTCCAACCCCTACCCAAAAGTTTCACAATTCTTAAAAGATTGGAAATATATTTTGCAGGTCGGGTCTCCCAGTCGAAAATGATTAGTCTGGTCGTAATTCATGACTGGGAGATCCGACCTGCAAGAATTTCTGTCCTCTTACAAGTTTACGAGAGCAATTTCTACTGAGAACAACTTGCTGACTTGTAGACCTGCAAAATAGTTATACCTTTTTTCCGCATCAGTGTCTCCAACATTCAAGACCCAAATTTTACAGGGGTTCATCACATTTTCATTAACTGAAAAACCTAATAATGGACAAACACATGAAAGTTTTTGCTTCTTTGCATTAAGTTTAAATTTCTCTTAACGACGTAGATTGATTTGGGAGCTGGCATGCGGCCTGTTTCACAGCGACTTTTGCAGATCTTGGTTATCAGAGCTCTTCCTCTAGCTTGATCTCTTCAATGAGACTCCGCAAAGCCTTGATATTGGCTCCTGCATATATCTTATAGTCTCTGGTTTTTCATTTCAGCATGTGCCATGCCATAGCCTTGCTAACGCTTCGCATTCACAGGTTTTTCTTCTTGGTAGAACCTGCAAGGAGTTTCTTCAGTCAGACCCATAATAGTCATATGCTTCATTAGCCGACAATATGCTCCATTAGTAGAACTATCACTACCCTTACAAACTTGAGGTTGTGGTTTTTTGCCTGCCATATTCTTGATGGAAGCTGGTTCCACTAATTTAGAGATTTGGCTTGCATCCACGAATTGATAAATGGCTTTATGCTTGTCTTCGCCAGCCCACAGAAGGGATCTGAACCTGAAATGGCCTTTGATGCCTTTCACGAGCTAAAGCATCGGCCTCTTCATTGTCCTTGATTCCTTCGTATCCGGGTATCTAGCGCTAGCACAGCGCTAGCACAGCTCTCTACAAGTGACACCACCGAAATTCGCATCATAGTTTTTTATCAATAATACATTCATGAAAAATGAGAATTGAAACTTCCTTTGTTTTAACTGAATGGAAAAAACAGACATTTTGCAAATAGTATTCTATGCACCGTCAAATAAGTTTCTTATTTAAACTCCATAATTAAAGAAAACAGTGGATTATTCTTCAAAATGACAATCAACAGTTAATTAATTTAATTATAGTGGCAACATATTGGTCGACATACGAAATTTAACCAAATATATACTTTCTAATTCTCTATCTTCATACAAAAAAATGTGGGAATGTTCCAAAGAAAGAAAGGAAGCAATTGTATAAAGATGGAGAAGTTGAAAGCGAAAAACCTTTCTTTCCCAAAAATTAATCTAAAAATATACCCCACAGACTACAGAATTCAGTATTCTGTGATATACTCCTTTCAATTATATACTTTCTAATGAACCTTTTTCCTGAAGTACGAAAAATCACTCACCAGCAGTGCTAGTAGTTCGATAGGGACAAACACTGCTCAATCCTCACATAAACATATGGTAAAGTACAATAAAAAAAGAATGTTTTTAACAGAAGAAAATGTTCCTGGAGCAAAACTAAAATTTGCAACTGTAAAGGATAACAATGTTGTAACATTAAAACGTTGACT
>WOGO01005175.1:0-12647 GCA_015342085.1 Leptinotarsa defecta | reverse complement strand
TTGTGGCAAAAAAATATGCTTAATTCAAAGGAGAAATTTACTTGAATTTTCAAAGAAATGACTCTTCTCAATTTGAGAACTTTTTTTTTTGTGTGTAATACAACCGTACAGAAACTGGTAGCCACCGCAAAGTTTGTAACATAATTCTGATTTCAGTGAATCTATTCACTTTTAAAACAATTCGTATACCACGATTCTGAAGTTTTTGTAATTGAGATGTTTGATTTAGATTAAACAAGAAAATAATAGAAACACAGAAATCAAAATGTGGTTGGATAATCGTATTATACACAGTCATCTTAGATCTCTGAAATAAACTGAAAGGTGGCCCTGGAATTGGGGCTTTTATTTGCCGAACCCACTTTTTTATTTGTCCGTGAATATCCAGGCGAATTGCCATATAATTGAAGGCATTTCAGGAAGGTTGCATAATTGAGACTATGATGACTGTCTCTGTAAGCTACAGAGCCATTCTCATAGAATGGCAAATCGGTCATTTTCAGACAAAAAGACCAGGAATCTTGATGAAGACTTGTGGTCAACAAGATTTTATTGATTCGACGAGACGGAAGCGGCATAAATGAGAGGTAGGAGTTCTCCAAACTAACAATAGATACTCTCAATTAGGCAGAAAGGATCCAAAAGCTATTCCCTATCATTATTGCGCCGTAATCCAGTTTTGACCTTATCCGTACTAGTTTTCACCTGATCTGTAGTTTCTCATATTTGTATTCAATGCTCATGTTTCTGACGCTATGGTTTTCATCAAGTTTGGCATGTTGTTTTTAGAAATAGAATATTTGATTACTGATTCAGTCCCTGAGCAAATATCATGCATAGAAGTTCAATATCATCAATGCATATGTTTTTGTTGTTTAGTTGTGATTTGGGTTGAGATTATCAACGTCGATTTAAAAACCGAATACATGTGTCATCTGAAAATATGCTCACTCTTGAAAAAGATGGCTATTTCAGATCCTTCGTAAGTTTCAAAATTTTTAGTCATTTCGACAATCATCAAATGATCAGCGTACAATTTAGCTTCAACAGCGTGGCTGGGACAACATAATCATTGTCATTAGTCATTAGACATTTTTATGTATTTTATTCTCTAATACAAACATATTTTTTATAAATTGATCATCTGAACCTAAGCAAATGTTGCGAAGGCTGCAGCATTATATTACATTGGGTCAACATTTGGCATTCTTTAAAATTATTTGTCACAGCTCCTTTAGATTTACGGAAATGGTTGTTAATTTTTTTTCCTAGGCATCCAAGAGATCAGGTAATACAGCTGGCTACTCCACTAGCTTTCTCTGCCGTTCTAATATCTGATGAAACATTCGTCCAAAATATGCCTCATGCGAATAGAAAGAAAATTCTTATGTAGATTTTTTTCATTCGGGTGAATTTCCACAGAAATTAGATATCAGCTGATGAAATTTTTATCAGTTCAAGATAAATAAATAATCATGTTTGATATAGGTAGACAGAAAACAGAATACGTAATTCTCAATGCATATTTCTCTACAAAACGTTCATGTCGAAAAATTTTGGACTAATCAGTGAAAGATTCAAATAAACAAAATTTATCGATATTACACATTGAAATAATGAGAAATTCGGATGTATAGATAAGAAAATATGAATGTGTAGGAAGGGTGTGAATGAAGGATGTTGATGATACAGAAAAACAATATATGGTAACTGAAGGTTAGACAGATATATTCGTGAAAATTGACCCATTAGGTGCTGTTGATGCGAAAACGCATATTTTTTTTACAAAAGCAAGTACCAATATCCTCATTTTTCTTTTAGTTTCATGTTTGTGAAAGAACACTGGTGACTCATTATTTTTCTGCGGAAATCACATCGGGTTTTTTCTTTTTTTCATACAACTTTCAAATTTTCGAAATTTCATTATTCAGTCCTCCTTTTCAAGATCATCCTGTAACTTCAGGATAGCAAAACATGTTCATCTCGTTATTTGGCATTCTACGAAGGAAGTATAGTAACAAAGAATCTTGATATATTTGTATCCAAATAAATACAGTCATTCAAAAATAATGTTATGTTTTCGCATCATTGGTGTAAAATGATAGCAATAGAATTTTCGTAGGGAGGGATTTTGAAATGATGGTTCCAAAAATGTAAAATGACGATTTCGATGTTAGGCAGTCTACAAGTACAGGAATGAAACGAAATACTGTTTATACTCCCGATTGGAGAAAAAACATCCAGAATACAAAAACATGCCAGCATCGAATGAGGAAGTTAATAAGAAAAAAATTATGGAAACGTTAACTGATCTATCACCTTTGAACATATTTTTCATATTTTTCGACGAGGAATTGCTGAATAAAATTAAAAAATTCTCTAAAAAATATGCCAAAGAGTAATTGTATAAGGAAGAACATGAATTCTTCCTTACAATTACAGAATTAAAAAGCATACAAGGAATTTTAGTTTTTCTGGTTATGACACTCTTCCACAATTAGAAATGTACTGGAGTAGAGATGAAGACAAAGGTGTAGCGCTTGTGAAAAATTGTATGAGTAGAAAAAAATTTCTGAATATAAAAAGAAACCTACATTAGTTTGATAATGCTGAGCTAGACAAAAACCACATATTTGCCAAGTTAAGTCCATTATTTGATGCTATAAATGAAAGAAAAATACAATTCGGACTGTCTGTTTTTCCACAACCTTTCAATCGACGAAGAAATGGTTCCATACTTCGGCAGATACTCTGCTAAAATATTCATGAAAGAAAAATCAGTCCATTTCAGTTTCAAACTATCGAGCCTCTGTTCAGTACATGGATATTTACTCCAGTTTATGCCTTACGGTGGAGCAGATACTGCTGTTAGTTTGCTGAAAGTCTTTGAGAATCCTTCCTCACACAGGGTCCTATAAGCTTTTTTCATTTCTTGGCAAAAGACACATATATGCAACAGGTACGATACGAGACAACCGCACTTCGAATTGTAAGCTTGAGTCAACAAGCACCATAAAAAAAAGGAAGAGAGGATGTTTCGACTACAGATTTGATTCAAAATCAAAGTAATGTGTTATGAGACCCTCCGTTGTGACCCTCATCACGAAAAATATTTCTACAAATCCAGCTCAACCTGTGAAACGTTATCACAGAAATTAAAAAAAGAAATAAATATACCGCAATCATTGGTGATAACCGAATACAATAAATACATGGGCGGCGTTAATCTCCATGACAATGGAATCGCGAACTATCGCATTAGAGTGCGCGGCCTTTATTCATAGTATGGATGACGTCATTGTGAATGTTTGGAAATTATACAAAATGATGCACTCCAAAATTACCCAACGTGAATTTAAATTGTATTTGGTTATGGCTTTCATGAAAAATGAAGAAATGACACAAAATGCTAATAATAAATCTGAAATAATCCATGTGAGTAATCAGAGTCGAAGAAGACCAACTCGTACTGAGTTACCAGATGAAATCAGAAGAGAGACAGTTGGGTATGTCATTTCTCGTCATCTGGAAAAGGCGAGAAAGCGCTGTAGGCAGTAAAAAAGCCAGACCGTTTTCATATGTGAAAAATGCAAAGGCCACTTACATTCTTTCTGTTTTGTTTCATTTCATAATATATAGATTGTGCTCACTGAGAACCTTATATACATTTTCAAATTTGAAATATTCATTTTACCGGATTAGGCCATTGTAGCAAAAATGCAACATTATTTTTTTGTCACACCCTGTATGAATAATTTTTTTTTTAATTGAAGAACTTTCAGTTCTTCCAATAATGTAATTTCTTTTCTGTAATCAACCCCTCATTCATTTCATGAGGAAATGAAAGGGGTAAAAAAATTCTGAAAGAAAAAATGACAGAAGTGGGTAAATATTCCAAAAAAGAAATTTTCATGGGTTAGCAGATGGAACGAAGATGAAGCAGATGAAGCGAAAACAAACTAGCATTGATATTATACAATAGAATAATAAGAGTTTCAGGTAAACAGGATAGAAAATATGGTTGTGTTGGAGGAAGGAGAGGGGATAGTGTTGAAGATATATTCAGCAAAATTATTAAAGAAATTAAACAGAGGTATATGAAGGAAAAAAGCAAATCTTTCAAAAAAACAAAGGAAGCAACAATGATATCATATATTACAATAGAGTGATGACGTCAAGACAGTGAAACAAAAAAAGATATCTGAAGATTATACAGATGTTTTCGGTAAACTTGTTGGAGAAATCATGTTTGAACATGTTTGTTTGACAATGTTTCGTGGTGCATTTTATCAATTAGGACTTCCATCCATCCATAAAAATATGAAAAAGATCAGCTGAAAAATAGCAATCATATTAAGCAAAAAAAACCGAAATCACAATTAATTAGAATACAAGCAACGACCAAATATTAAAAAAAAAATGAACTAATAACACGTGATGAAAAATTTAAAAGTTATCAACAAGAAATGAAAATTGAAAAATAAAAGATTTCACGACGTTTCGATTGTTAGTATCCACAATCGTCTTCGGGTGATGACTGGAATTGAACATAGTAGAAAATTTAATAACAAGGAAACCTGTATTGATATGTCCACTACATTAAAGAGTAAATTCAAATAAACAGACAGAAAATATGAATAGGTGAAGGTTAACAAAGAGAGAGGGGGTAATGGAAATCCAGGAGAGCGTAGGATAAAAACTGAACATTATTCAGAGGTATTTAGTGAAGTTTTTGAAAAAAAAAATCAGAAATTTTAGAGATGCCATTATTGAATATAAATGTGTAGAGTTCAGAAGAAAGAAAACGATGTCAAGACTGACAAAGTATTTATTGTTTCTCAACATCAGCTTTGGGCATTCCGACTGAAGGAAAAGAGCGTTGAGGAACTCATATGTATAATTTCGAATATTTTTTTATATTTGACGACCGGAAACCGGAAACCGGAAAAATTTGTTTGACTATAAGTAGCTGTTCCACGAAAATTCAATGTCGGTAATATCAAAAATAACCACAGCTGGACGACATGCGAGCCACTTCAATCAGCGGATGTTTTTAAGAAAAATAATTGCAGGAAACTTTAAATTCAGGTCGTAACCCCAAAAAGTATATGGTCGAAAAATTGATAGTATGTAATACCTACATCGAAGGGGTTGAATTGGCTAAAAAATATAATAGTTCAATGTAAAACATTGATGTTTTGGAACTGCTTTTATCTACCCCCGAAAGTGAAAGAGATGAAGTTATAAATTGAAAACAGTTTCTGGCTTCGATGTCAGTTTGGTTTCGGGAATTTTGATTTTTTTCCTACAATCAGGATCAGGTGTATATTTGAAAGAAGCACTAGAAAATAATATGGGTTAAGTCCACAACCTTTTTTAAAATTGTAACGAACAGTGGCAAAAATATTACCCTTTTCATTATGTTTTGGAGGACACAAAAATCATACAATTAGAAAACACTAAACAATATTTCAACTCTTACTATTTCAACGAAAAAAAATATCCTTTGATTCATCAAGGTAGTTATATCAGATGAATATCACATATTTTCATGTTTTGAAGTAAGTTCAAATGTTTTTCACAAAGTGTATTTTTATGATTATATTGTATTTCAGTATTGATACATCTTGGATCTAGAATAATTTTATGACGTGTACATCCATCAATGATGACCAAACAAGCTGGAAATACTAATAAAGTTGTTTGTTTATCTTTATTTTGAGCTGACAGGTAACTAAAGAATCTGATAAATAGTATTCATTGAATTTGTTATTTGATATAATCACGGTATTAAATGCAGACATTTCGCCATATTTGCTGTCTTTATTGCTCCGGTAATATCACTATCATACTTTTATACCCAATTCCCTACATAGTTACGACTAATTAAAGTACCTCATTTTGAATTTAAACGATATTTGACAGTGCAAGGCAATTCTGATACAGTTTCATACAAATCGATCATAATATTTGGATCAATACTAAGATTATCAGAATGATTTGAGGCGATCGATACTTTCTCTTTTTATTTTAATGTTATAAATTGGGGTAGATTTGGAAGAATTTCGTCAGTCGGATCGTGGTTTTGTGTCACTTCTCATCAAGATCGAAGCGATTGTTCATCATTGCGATTAATAGTATAAGGTGAGTATGTTAATTTTATTGTTTTATCAGAAATTCATCGAATCAATAATGAAAGCTTTTCATTAGGTCATTAAATTTCACCTGTTTGAATTATTTTCTCAGTTATTCAGTGAATCAATGTAAGTGGAATTTTGTGCAGTGTGAAAATAAAGATGTCAGATATGGTAAAATAATCCACGTTAACGTGAAAACTTCATCACAGATATATTTTCGAGACTTTTCTAAATAAAAAAAAAGGTTTGGTAACTTCAGTAACGTAACTGAACATAGGTAATTGAAATATTATCAATTTGCGGAATAAAGAAATTATTATCGAAATTCACACGATATTTCGGAAAGTTTGAAAATAATAGTAATAATTATAATACCAATAATGATGGTGATAATGATACAGTTGAAAAAAATAATAATAATTATAATAAACGGATAAAATATCGAGATTTTCCCTACGAACTCCGCAGATTCTATCTGTCTATCTGTCGAAATGGTTATTCTGAATTTTGGAGTTCTTGGCGGAATGATGTCCTCTCTACTCTCGCATCTTGAAATCATACCGGCATGTTGCACTAAGGCAAAAATCTTAGCCGAACAGATGCGGAAGGCTTTCATTCTTGGCTCACTGCGCTTGTTCAGGGCACATGATTCTTGGAACCAATAATCACTTACCCTACGGTATGGGGGGTGGCCTGACTAGTGCAAACTTATGTTGAGAGAACAATAATAATAACAATACTTATATTATGAGAATATGGACTTTCATGGCCGAAGTCCAGCTATAACCTTCGTCCTCGTAAAAATAAAGGATCGTATAAAATCATATGAGACAAAATATAAAATTCAAGTATGGATCCAAGGTAGATATAATTCAAAAGTCAAAGTCGAAATAGAGTTCTAATTATAATTGTCTTTATCACAAGAAGTATAATCGTCATTGAAAATCGAACGTACTGAGCTGAGCGAGAACTTGTCTAGTCAATTAGTTCGAGAAGAATTTTATGCGGCGAATTTAGTCTTGGTACCTGAAAATTCACATCAAAAATGCATATCTGTTTCGGTGGTTAATAATCAAATGTATCCTAAAGTCTATTGATGTCATATATTCAGTGTATTAGTGACCATTACACTTGTAAAAATATGATTTAATACTACGCACATTTCAGTCACAAAGTTGGCAACATCAGAATATGATTGAAAATAACTTCTTAAAACTTACTCAGCCTACTTATTCTGAAGTTTTACCTAATAAAAGAAAATTATTCAAAATACGTGAATGAAAAATAATATTACATTCTCGAACAGTTATTTATGAAATAACTGTCCATCATTCGCAGGATATCCATCATTGAATGAAATGTAATGTCAGAAACTTGAAAAATTTCTGCAAGTCCATGTCCCCAGAATTCTTTTCTCATATACAATGATATTCAAATTGGAGGATATAGAATCGATTCAATTTTGTCAAAGATATCAATTTCTGTTAGGTACTATTGAATGAAATCGAAAAATCAACTCCAGCTTCATTTATTTTGGTTCTTGATAAATACGGAAAAAACTAAAGTTCCAAAATTATATTTTTGCAGCATCGTTTTTATTTGTGGAGGTATTAGAAATATGTTAAAATTCAGTCATGGTATCTTTCATTGTTACTATCAGAATATGGTAGTACAACTTCTATACACGGTGCCGTCAGACTTGGGGAACCTCAACTTTGAAATTGAAAGGATGCAGTTCTTACTCTCTTCATGTTCCACATCTTATTCCTAAAAAATTATTCAAGTATTGCGTTGATATCACAAAACTCAATTTTCAGTTCGGTTCCCGCACGTCTGACAACAACCATGAGTTGAAAGTGAAGCTTTTATGTCCAGCCTTCATTTCGGCTTTCACGGTGATTGATCGAGAGTCAATTAAAAATGAAAAATACACGCATTGTTTCAGAAATATGAACTACTGACATCAAACTAAAAATGAATCAATCCCTTGGTGAATATTCGGAATGTTGCCGACAGAATATTTTGAAGAACATTTTATTTGTATATAAAATAATAAGCAGGTTCGATTCTGAGGTCGAAACACGGCACTCTCTCTTCATTCCAAAATTACGGCTCTTCATGTCATATTCCACCTTATTTTTTGCACAAAAAACGATCGAAATAAACATGATATTATTCGTCACATAACACTTACACATTGTTTCACCTTGCTTCGTACTTTTTTCTGCATTTTTTTTAAACATGAGAGAGAGGACATTGGCAGATCAAGATCTTTAGATGATATGGTGCTGCAGGATTTTCCGGGTTTTCCTGCAGCTGAAAAAGCAAATGCGCCACTGAAATCAATGAAGTCGGCCCGGAGCGAACAACAAATTTTTATTGTTGTTTTATACTTTCACAAATAAAGTATTTTTTTTTTTGGTAATTCGAAAGCGACTCATTATATTCAAGGTTTCATCTCGAAAAGCTCATGTATTCATGACTGCTATTCAGAAGAAATTTGTTTTTGACAAGTTATGTATTCTGCAAGTTTTTTATTGTATCTCTCTATAGGTATACATAATTTCACGCTGTGAAATTTTAATGAGTTTCAGTATAGTATATAGTATTTTTCCAATCCATTTATTATAAAGGTATGTGGTTTGAATCTTTGTGCGTTGTTTTCGTAATATGTAAGTCGTGTGTTTGAAGAGGTTTCATAGATGCTTTCCTATGAACTGTATCAGTATATCTACTTTATATTATGATTTTTAAGAGTTTCTAAATGATTTTCAAAAGAAACCAATGATGAAAATCACTTTGAGTCACTAGAACTGCAAGTGTGTCATTATCAAAATTTGATGACAGTCAAAAAATCACTATTATAATATATCTGTTGAAAAAATCTTTAAATTCGAAATGAACATAGAAGTAATAATTCTCGAACATTGGATATGAAATTCAAAAAAACTATTCGGTGGAATTTAATAAATTTCATTGGCAAAGTACATAGTAAGTATAAGAGTATTCTGAAAAATCGTTCAGATCTCTGGGCTTTATAAAATTCAATGTTTTATTTTCTGGCATTCAGAAATGCATTTACATTTAAAAAATGGTAGCGAACAATTTCGTAAATATATTATGGACAGATCCCTAGTTTTGTAAAAATACTAGTTAGTTGTTGAATATTATAATGTTGATTTCATTAAGGCAGGTTAAAAAAAATGTCTACTCAATGGATGATGGCAACCTTTTGTTTTAAATGAGATTTTGATGTGGCAACCATTACTAGTAGACTCCCTATGAACTTTCAGAAGATGAGTCTGATATGTTGGGTAGTGTATATACAATGAATGCCAAAATCATGGCCCACAGAACAGACAGACCACTTTCTCTTCTGATTAATAATTGGCCTCTGCCGTTAGTCATAAAACGTAATTCATTAAAGCATTTGATAACCTTCTGATGTGGGATCAAATACGACATCAAACGACTGCTTAAAATTATGTTTCGCCAAATATGTATAAATGATGCATGCATTTAAATAAGATGAAAGTGCACTCTGACCGCAAGTCAATAAAAACTTGGTTTCTTTTATGTTTTTGCATAATATCCCAAGAATTCGTCAGGCGTTGACCTCTTTCTGGTCAAATAATAAATTACTTATATACACAGAGTGACTTTGGCTAGACTATACAGCAAAAAGACTCATGTATGGGATCAAAAATTTATCCTTTCTGATATACTCGAAATGTGATTTTCAAGAATCTTTTCCTAATTTCAAACAAAAAATCAGAATATCAAAATGACCACTATGATTTGGAACCTCATTGTCTTTTAGGATATTTAGACATGTCATTATTTAAAAGGCAAATGATATTTTTCTGTAGACAGAATTATTTGCAGAATTATAACCATTCATACTACAAAAAAAACCTTTTACAGTTTAAAGGTGATTCTCGTTTGTTTGAAGGTAGTTGAGACAATATTTCATGGTGCGTTTCATTAGTTCGGACTTCCATTTTCCAATATGGTATGAAATGATTTGAAATCCCTGGAAGAATCAATATAATTGAAACGGATAGCTGAAATTAACAATTATATTAGGCAAAAAACCCCGAAATGAAATATCAATTCAATAAAATACAAGCAACAACTGAAATTTGAGCAATACAGAAAGAAATGAAAATTAATAGATGGAAAGCCAAGTTATTTCACGATGTTCCGATTGTCACATAACATCAAGAAGCTGAAAATAATAATCGCAAATTGAATCATACAAAAATAAATAAAAATGCAAGAAAGCATCGTTTTGGTTGTGCAAGAACAAAGAACATACTTCGAAACGTGATAAACATGGGGCATATACTTTTAAAGCTTTTTGACCTTTTCAATACATTTTACACTATTAAAATTGCATGAGAGCGGACCGTTTGTGATGAGTCAGTTTCAACCAGGGTACTCAAATACTATCTCTGGAATTCCCTGGAATATTGTAGGTCAAATCACTTCGAGACTGAAATCTCCGAAACAATGTTTTGCAAACCAACGCCAAAGAGTGCGTCCATTAATCATATCATTGCCAAATGCCTGAATAATATTTTAGCTGTTCAGGTGGCGCTTGAGTCAATTTGGATTCGTAGAGAGAAATTGGTCAAAAACCGCCCAACGTCATCATATAGTAATGAGCTGTAAAGATTCAAAAAAACAAAATTTGGAAAAAATGAACAGCATCAATGTATAGAGTACAAAATTATCTAACGATCAGTATTTATCACGACACAGTAGAATACATATTCATTGGATTATGGATCTACAAAATCACATGACAATTAAACAGTCAAAACTTTTGAAACAATCTGATGATATCTTAGAGGGAGATACAATTGTACGATTGAAGTTCTACAACGCATTGAAATAACTAGGCATCATCATCTAAAATGAAATGTACATATGAGCAACTTAAGCGCTTGAAATAGCAATATGTGTTACATTTATTTATTTATTCATTACTCAAACAGGCTATTTCAACCTAATTACTTGAATAAATAAGATGAATTTCAATTATTTACATGAAAATATTGTATATTTTATACTCACTACCTATTAGTCAATGCCCAGAATTGTAGGAAATGAACAGAGTCCAAAATTATGGAGATGTAAAAAATCAGTCTCAAATACTACTTGTACTCAATATGTCCCAAACAGTCTCAAATACTTGTATTCAATATGCAGTCTAAAACATTTTTACGATAATGTGCTGGGGGTGAAGTCCACTCTAAATCAATCAATTATTCGCTAATTTGAGAATGTAAACCAGTGGTGACCTTGCTGGATTCCCTATTCTTGGTATATTGAATATGAGATTAGTACCTGTACGACGAGGAGGAATGTTGAATGGAATCACATTAAAAATATCTGAAGGGTTAATTTTATTATTCATTACTTTGTGCAGAAATATCATACAGTTCAAGTTCCTTCGTTGTTCCAAAGATGATATTTTAAATTCCGATCCCAACTGATATGTTCTTATGGTATCATAATCAGGCTACACATGATACTGTTTCAAGAATAAATGTCTTAGTAACGTATGCTGGATCTTTTCCAATCCATATAGATACTTTTGATATTCCCGGATCAAAGAATAGAAACAAATTCTAGTTTGAGCCTTACTAAAGAATAATATAGTAGCTTAATCGTATGTATACTCAAAAATCATGATGCACGCCTGATCACAAAACCCAGAATTGTATTGGCAGATTTTACAGTTTTTATGATATGACTAGAAAATGAGAATTCTGAATTATAAGTTACTCCAAGATCATTTACTTCAGTATTTCTTTCTAGGACCTCTCCATTCATTTGATACGCAAAAGTAATTGGTTCTTTCAGACGAGTTATTGAGAGTACCGAACATTTTTTCAAATTGAAGTATAATGTATTCTTCTGACTCCATTCCATAATAGAATCAATATCCTACTGGAGCCCTATACAATTTCGAACTGTTTTCACTTCAAATCGTCAGCAAGAAGTAAGCTATCTGAAAATTGAAGATAAGAGGGTGAATCGTTCATGAAGAGTATGAATAGAAGAGGTTCTGAATTCGAACCTTGAGGAACACCCGAATTGGCCGAAAATTTCCTAGATGTATTTTCATCGTATCAGACAATGAATTTTTTTTCTTGTAGATGATTTTTTATCAATTATAAGAAATTGCTTGACAATCCATATCTGCTTATCTTTTCTAAGAGTACATCATGATGAACCTGATCAAATGCTTTATGAAAATCTGTGAACACAGTGTCCAATTGCGATTTATTTTCTATAGTATTGAAAGATTCATTACTGAATAGTAATAAATTTGTGTTAACTGATCTTTGACTTATGAAGCCATGGTGTTGAGGTACTATATATTCACTGGTGAAACTGCTGAGTTTACTGAAAATAATGTGTTCAAATAATTTTGCTGGTGCACACATGATGGCAATAGGTCTATAGTTCTCTACATCCATTTTATTGCCAGATTAATGC
>WOGO01005173.1:0-12647 GCA_015342085.1 Leptinotarsa defecta | reverse complement strand
TATTGATTCTTTCAGGGATTTCAAATCATTTTATATCATATTAGACAATGGAAGTCCGAACTAATGAAATGCACCACGAAACATTGTCAGCCAACTTCAAACAAAAGTTCACACGTTCTTCAAAATTGGCTTCTTTCAAATCCTGAACAGTAAAGAAATTGTATGGTTTATATTAGTGTTTTTTCAAAATCTTTCTAATTGATTCTCTGGAATTCCGGACTGTTATTCAATTTGCCTTAATGAAACTGATATCTCGAATTTTCTTTTTTTTTGGTGTCAACTGCATTCACTATGTTGGTCATTAGTCGCGTGTTCTGAGCAGGTAATGTTAATAACTTCCCAAGCCTCCTAGAGAGGATCATGGTTATTCACAATCTGTCAACCATGTAACGTTGCAATCGGCTTTCTTATTTAATATATTATGAAAATATATAACGTATTTAAGAAACACTTCATTGTGAGATTTTCATGAAGTTTTACAAAAACGCAACACGTGTTTCGCTATAAACAAGCTTCTTCAGACGTGTAAAGATACATGGTATAGCGAAACACGAGTTGCGTTTTTGTGAAACTGTTTAGTAAAAATCTCACAATAAAGTTTTACTTGAATATATTTCTGGAGAAACTCTACATTTTGTTTTATAATAGAGGGGACATTGTTAGATCAAGATCATCAGATGATCTGGTGCTGCAGGTTTCCGGGTTTTCCTGCAGCTGAAAAAGCAAATGCGGCACTGGAATCAATGAAGTCGCCCCGGAGCGCCAATTAATTTTTATTGTTGTTTTTATTTAATTTTCATCTTTGTTTTAATAAAAATGTGATATTTTTTTTCTTATTTGAATTCTTGCTTTCATGGAATCATGATTTTTGTAGCTTTGAATCTTTTTTACAGTGTTCAGTAATGGTTTTTGTTGGTGTGAATATTACACGGCAAATACATCACATGATCTTGTCAAGCCTTTGATTCATTGGCCATAAAAAATAAACATTGAAATGATCTTCATAGGCAAAATTAAACCCTGCGGACATTTTGACAGTTCTGAATGGTACTTAATACGATTAAACAGTACAGAGCTCGTAACATTTTTTTCACAGTCCAACTTATATTCAATTTAGTGAATTTGTCCTAACAGCAGGTATGAAATATTAAAACAATTTCTCTGTAAACTCTGAACCCCCTATATGAATTTAATAAATTTGAACCGTTAGTTATCCATTGCAGAAAAAAAAGAGAAATATATTCGAATGAAAAATCTTGCAAAATCAATTTTTTTTGAAACAATGCAAGATAGATATTGAGTGTATGAAATAAAATAGATCTAGAATTCAATAATATATAGAATCTACATCTGTAATGGAATTTAGGATGTTCGATTTGAAATTACTAAGTTTGAGCCTACTTTGGTTATAATCTTAAAGACATTTCCATACTACAAAATTTTCATAATTTTCTCAATATCTATCGACCAGATCAGCAGAGTCACCCTGTATATGCATAAAAAAAAATATAAATTTTGCAATCCTATCATATCAAATACCTAATCAGTCAATCACAAACATAGCCAATTTTCTCTATTACCACACAAGCGATTTGCAATATTATTTTTGTATTGTTTTGGATGGTCGCCGAGTTTTGCTGTGGTCTTCTTTAGTTATAATCTCCAAACGCTTCGACTGCAACTGCGTAAGTCATCTTCAGTGGCGTGGTCACGTACTTCCCGCGTGATATGGTTGACTTGGCTTCGTTTTGGCGCTTTTCAATGCTGTGTGCCAGATCTTTGGTAGATATGTTCTCTGTTCCTTTCTGTTGAAGTCCTCTTGGTGTTTGTATTTTTATGAAGATGATTATAACCAAAGAAGATCATGGCAAAACCCGGAAATCATCCAAAACATTGACGCCAACCGTGAAAGCCAACATTCTTATATTATTTTTTTTATTACTCAGGCATTTTTAATTTCTCTGTGGACCCAATTCCATCCAGACAAAGTCACAGGCAGCAAATTGTTTATATTAGTATAATTTTCATTGATTTGATTCCAAGATGGAATAAAACACATGCTCAAAAAAGTTTTTATTCTGCTTACGTCTTTTCAGTTTGATACATGAAACAACCTAGTGAACTCAAATGTAATGTTTATATTAGTTGTACAGCTAGAAAATATTGAGAGGATCTGCCTACAAACTGTGCGCTTTCACGAAGAAAAGAGTCAAAGAAAATATTAGTTATTGGAATGATGGAAGTTATTTAATGTCATCACATTTCCAAGGTTTTTATTGCACTGCTATTGGCTCTAGAATGGGTTCATTTTCCTCTACCCAGTTGGACCATTGCTGCTGACTATTTTCAAATTCATCTTCTATCTTCGAATTTATGTAGTTTTCGTCCTGAATACGGATATAGGGTGGGATCTGCAATATTACATAACCATAAAATATAAACTAATTTTAAATGTCCATCTTGGAATATCATAATGTGGATGAAAAATATCTCTCTGCCTCGCGAAGGACCGTTTTTCAGTGGAAAAAATGTACTCAGTAAGGGCTCTAATAAGTAAATTATAGTATGAAATGTACTTATTTGAAAACTGAGCATATTCATAGGTCACATTTCCAATAATATCATACAACCACTGCCACATGTCATTTCAGATCATTTAATAAGTAATAATTTATTCAATATTCATACAAAACAACTCAAAAGTATACAAATATAATCTTGATATAATTTTTTGTCAAATCAATTAAATAATAGTGTATACCTCATGAAAATTGATTGGTTCAAATTTTGCTACTTACTACAAAAATTCCTGTACTTGGAAAGCTGTATCAGTATTAATCATGTACTTAACACTGAACTCTCAAATGTATTCAGGTATTCACTGTAAGTATCTGAAAGTCAAGTTCTCTTCTTTTTATCATGTTTGGATGCTGAATATAATTGCCATTTTTGTGAAGAAATACCTAGAACCTTTGCATGTCTAGAGTTTCGAATACTTAAATTCTTTCCATGAACTTAGTAATTTCAGTACTCGAAAGAAAAATTTCATGTACTCAGAAACAGTAATTCAGGGTCAATTTTTGAGATCGCAAATACCAGTTTAATTTTAAGTAATCAAAATAACTTCAGGAAAATTTGTTTTAATATTTTAGGCCACTCAAAATACCCTTGATTTCATTATAGACCAACAATTTATTCATAACAATTCAAACTCTTAGAAAGCAATATTAAAAAATCTTGTTGGTGTTCACATCAATCCCCACAGTTCTTCAGTTCATTGTGGTAATTTTCAGGTTCAGTAAACATAATAAATATCATCAAGGTAGTTTAACGCAAAAGAAACGAAATTCAAATAATAGAATAATATTTCAAATTTTAACCTGTCAATGGAGTTACAGATATGATAGTTAAAAACATGTACTGTTCAGTCAATTGCTATGAACACAAAAATTTCTTGATTTAACAGAAAAACTGATTTAAACAGATATTGATGTAATACTTACTCTAATGGGTTTCAAAGGAAAATCAACTCGTTGTGCAGTAGTATGAGGTTTAGTTGTAACGGTTACAAGTTTTGTATGTGGCAGGTAACCTTCCCGGTATGCAGTTACTTTATAACTTCCAGGAGTTAAAAGTCTAAAATAATCTCCATCATGAACTGAAAATGTAATTCAATTGCATTTCAAACTAGACGTTTCCGATTTCTCATTGTAGCATTATTGTTAACATGTTGAAGGACAGTGGAATTATTTGGAAGATACTAATTTGGGCAGTACAGTTTTTTGAGAGATAACTCATGTTTGCGTACAACTAAGTATCACTATCACAAAAAAATAATTGAGAACACAAATTTTAGTGGGTTTTGACAACTTTTATTTATGACGCTTATAGACGTTCTGCCGCAATAATAAGTATTTTGCAGTCGCCAAATTGGCACATCGCTGATTTGCGTCCAACGCGGAACAGCGTTGTTCCATATTATGAGTGAAAAGGGTTTTTCTCAGGCCTGTGACCTTTTGAACTTGATCCAGGAACCACGTGTTCAGTTTCATAAGAAGCTTGCTTTGGAAGTCAGTTGTCATGCTTCTGGCGCCGTACCAAATGTTTTCCTTCAATATTATTGGGTAGTTTACTTGATTTTTTTATTAGTTCGTCTCTAAAATGAAGAAATCGGTATTTTCGAGAATTTCCCTTACAGAAATTTGGAGTCAAGTAAAATGCATTCCATGCATCAAGCAAGTGAAAGAAAACCTTCTTGTACCAGCGTAATGTTTTTCTTGGAGATGAGTACTTTGCCGTCATTTGATCGCAGCGGTCAACTCCTGACATGTGACCGTTGTATACGGATACTTCTTTGGGTTTCATTTGTTCTTTTCCATAACAATTTCTCACACTTATCATGTGAGGGTGATTTCGAGTAGTTATAACTAAGACGTCTCGTTTGTCCCTCCATTTTGAAACATATACTTGTTTTCTGCGAAGCCAAAAATGTTCTCCCTTCTTTAGTTTTCTTTTAACTAAATCTTTTGGATTACTTTTCCAGTTAGATCTTAGGGTTCCATTGGTATGAGTCTTGCAACTGAGCAGCTTCTCGGAAAACTTACAACTGTTATAGTAATTGTCCATAAACAATTCGTGACCCTTCATGAGATACGGTTTCATAAGTCTCATGACTATAGCTTCTGTTTTAGTGTTATCGGATCCGTCTTTCTCTTCTACAGAACCACTATATAATTCCATATTTAGAAGTTACCCATCAGATGTTGTGAGCTCAAAAGATTTGAGTCCATATCGGGCCTTCTTATTCTTTATGTACACCCTGAACTTCAGTCTACCGCGAAAGTGTAGTAATGATTCATCAATTGAAAGTTCCTTAGAAGGATTATAGGCATTCTGGAATTGCGATATTAGCATGTTCATGAAGAGATCAATTTTATCTTTGCCTTTAGAATTGACTGGAGAACAACACAAAACCCTCAGTATTTGCTCAAATCTTCTACAAGTCATTGTATAGGAAAACACTGGATGGAAATATAATGTATCCAAATACTAAAAATAACGGCGCATTTTTTTGGAAGAAATTTGACTTTGTAGAGAACACAAGCCCAAAATTTTTTTCATTTCCTCATTGTTCACTGGCCGAAACCTTGCTTCTCTACTGTATCGTGTTTTAGGTCTATCAGTATTCTTTAGAGCTATACCATAGCTGTTTGTGCATTCTACTATGTAGTCCAATATACTTGGAGTAAAAATACTTTCAAATATTTCCATAACTGTTGGATCTGATATGGTTTCGAAGATTTTTTGCTACTACGAGTAAATCTTTTATTTCTGAATACAGTAGGTCTATCTGACCCACTGTATTTCACCAATATTTGAAATGCGTGACACAACGTCCCTGATGTACGGATGTATTGTGACACTGCCGAGTGAAATTTCATTATATTGTATGGTAACGCAAACGCTCAACGGCGTCGTGTCATTCTCGACCTTCAAGCTGAAGACGCAGATCAGCGTTGTGTCATACCACGCCTTCAGAAAAAGACGCCAATGAGCACCTCTGTCCTTTAACGTGTTAAGATAACCTCATACAAAATATTACCTTTTATTGAAAATTTTGTATTTGATATTACCTGATGTGATGTCATGTTGAATATCATCCGATCGCCCATTTGTTACATTTTTAACGTGGATTACTGCGTTGGGTATACCTTGCTTCGACATGTTATCATATACCACTCCTTTGATACCGATATGACTCTAGAACGTAAACATTCTTAATATAATTATACAATATATGCTATTCTATGTATTGACCTGATCAAGGTAATCAATAAAGAAATAGGGTTAATTTTTTTTCTTTAACTCCCGAATTACTTACAATAAATGGAAAATATATTGAGTCTGAAAGTAATTTCATGTTTACAATGTTAACGTTCACAAATATTTTTCTAGCAGTGTAGTTGAACACATTCACGTTTTTCTTCAAATAATCTTTAGCCATCATTTTTATGCATTTGAATCATTATTGAATCCAAAATGTTTTTTAGAGAGAGTTACTTAAATTATATGTTATGTATGGAAATCGAGTGAGAGGTAATTAACAGAGTAGATCCATTAGATTGTTCAAAAGTTTTGTCCGTTGTTATGAGTCTACTTTAAACTGTGATATCCAGTGAATACTTATTCAATTTAATTGGAATAAGCGCCATTTGAGTCAGTTCACTTTTGCCAACGAAGCACAAGTCGTTTGATACCGTCAGCATAAAAATTGTGTGCACAGAATTGATTTGATGAAGTCGACGAAGGCCATTTTTGCCTATTCCTCGTTGGTGAAGGTTCTAACGATGAGAAAATTATAGAAGTGCTTGAAAAGATGGTAGTCGGTTGGCGAGAAGTGATTTGTGGAACTTGCGTACGGGCGTTGTCGTCGTCACGATAGGACTCTGCTGTGTTGGTTCGGTCCGATTGCAGAAAGTTATAGTGAACCACATCAGCCGCTGACAACAATACGGTAACCATGGTATTTTTTTGGTGGGGGTTTCTTTTAGGAAGTGTCTGGGTGGCTCATCGGTATCCAACCACTGCCCTGAACGTCTCCTGTTGTCGTATAGGACCAACTTTTCATCATACGTGACGATCCGATCCAAAAAAGGATCGGTTTGGTTGCGCAAGAGCAAAGAACCGACCTCGAAACGTGATAATCCTCTTTTCGACCTGTGGGTTGGGCTACCTATCGGGCGCGTCCCCAGGTGGCGGACAGGGGACCGGTCAGGGGACTGGAGGCCCTATCCAGGAAGCCAATGTGGTCTTACGGGTCGTCTGACTCCTGGTCATTGTAAGAAATAAGTAGGGCGAGGGAAACTAAAACCTTCCAAAAGCCTTTGCAAAACATGCCACCGTGGACTAGCCTACCCAAGCTAAGGTGTAAGGAATCGGGCCGACAGCTGAATGGCCTCAGGGTGATATGCGGTCACGAACAATCCCCTTGGGGAACTGGGCGAAACCTCATTGTACTCAGCCTACCTCTGGTAACTCTTCCCTTGCTACTAGTGGTAACACACATGAATGAAATGACACAAAAACAAAAACCAATCCCGAGGCTGGACAGAAGTGCTCACCTCAATCTAAGGCGGTGGCTGGGAATGAACAGAAATGTCCACTCCAATCTTCCGCTGGGAATGAGGCTGGACATCACCTCGTGTTGTAATACAAATGCCAAGGCGTAAGCGCATTTGCGGCATCAAGGCGAAAGAGAGGCAGGAGTAGCAACTATAAGTGCACCCTCCTCCACCTCCACTCCACCTTCAACAGCAAGGGCACTTCCTGTGGCGGGCGCCAAGAGCTTCGCCTTGAATAAAGGCGAGGAACCGACTGTACCTGCAGGAAAGCACTTATGTATCTCCACAGAGGGAACCCCAAGAAGGTTGAAGAAGCCGCGCAACGACAGTTGTCGCTGCACCTTTCAAAACCTTCCCTTTCATCAATGATGAAAATCCCCAAAAAATTTCCAAATATCTTATAATACATATGTTTATATCAATTTTTTAAACAAATGAAGCTAAAAGTTATAAAAAATCATTTCTATGTTAACTTTGAATAATAAGAATACGAATAAATTTTTCAACTGAATTTTTCACTTCCTAATGTTTATGTTCATCAATAACAAAGTGGAAAATGAAATTTTTTCAATTTTTCCACCAGCAATCTTTTTTGAAGGCTTTCAAAAAAAGCGCCAAGAAATGAATGAAATTTTAGGTTTCTAGTTCAAAATTATTACTGTTTTTATGTAATGTTTTTATGTAGCTTTTAACGCTATTTTCACCTCTAAATTAAAATTTTAAATAGTGGTGATACAGTTCCGAGAGGTGGGGCTTTTATTAGGAAATGTTCTTCTCTTCAAGGATCTTTTTTAAATTTCGAATATCTTCATTATTTTCCAAGATATTTGCAAGAAACCAAACCTCCCCTTTTTTTACTGAATTGTTTATAACTTTTACAATTTTTCCGATTCCCTCTTGAAATTTTTGGAAAAGTTGCTAGAGGTCATTCCGAATGGAACGAGCCCTGAATCATAATTTTCGGTGCCCTTGGACAGGAGTTCCGAAAGAAAGATCTTGTGACCCAGACTACAAACCCCAACTATGTATATGAATAATAGTTCAGAAACAACAGATTGCGCACGATAATATATTGAATCTTCAATTCATTTCAGTGTCTTCGCGGATAAATGAATGAAACATCCTCCAAAACTTCTCACATTAGTCAGCCACTTCCGACAGAAAGTATAGCGCTGACAGAGTCTACCACCTGCGAAAGAAATCGGCACAAAAAGTATATATTTATTACCGAGTACAATTTTGACGTGTTGGAATTGGATAAATTGGAGGAATCCACCACGCTAATTGACGTGCTCGCCGTATAAGAAGCTACTCTGAGTTATGGCCTCCTTCATAGGAAACTGAAGTAGGTAGTAAATCTAAAGAAGAATCGATGAACACGGCTACGCCTTCTAATTGCGTTTTTTTGCGGAACGCGGGTGAAGGTTCTGATTTACCTACTTCGGAGTCAAAGTCAAAATATGCTTTATAGTCTTAAGATTCATATCTTATTGACAAAGCTTGGTTAACATAATTGAAAAAACAAAATTACACATGTTAGCTGTCGCTACTTAGTCAGGTAATAACTATTCGAGTAATGTTCTCAAAAAACTGTTCACCATGAAATAATATACATTGCGTGTTTGTTGAATAAAATTTTAAGTAGTTACTGAACACGTTCACATTGTACATTCAACAAAAAAGGACAGAAAAAATTTGTATTTACATAACACAATTCAATACTCTTACGAAAATAGAAGAATTGATTTCAAAAATTTTCAATATTGATTTCAAGAAATGTATCGAAAGTCAAACATACGTCAAATTGAAAGGTATCTTGATAGTATCTGATGAATTATAATAGGCTCTCTCACAAAAAATTTTTCAAAACTTTCCTGAAGTTCTTTTTATGGCATGCACCTTTTAGAAACGATGGAAGGTGATTGAATATTCCCAACGCGTAATTGCGGGTCCAACCTGTTTAGTGTAGTAACAGGTAGTAACAGGTTGTTTGGTGTAGTCAGAGGTAGTAACAGGTTGCACCCGCAATTGCAGGTGCAATTGCGGGTGCAATTAAGCTAAGTACCTCAATTAAGCTAAGTACCTCTATTCTTACCTGAATTGGTGTTATATAAGGGCTTATGAAATGAATCATTTTCAGTTCAGAGTATGAGTTTGAAAATGACAAACCTGTAGTAACGTCAGTTATAACTGAAAGTGGTAAAAAACATAAAAAATTTCAATTCTCATTTTTCATGATGATTTCCCACCACATAGAAATGGCTATATCAATCAATTTATTACTGGAGTTTTATTCCAACACCAAACCTTTATTTCAACACCTCGACACGTGATTCAGATTCAGATTCTTTATTAACCATTTGTAGCCAAGCTGTGCTTGGATATGGCAAGTCATATTACACTTAGTAGCACGCTATTAATATTATGTAAAACAATTTTTAAAAAAATCAGAAATTCAATAAATTATTTTGAAAGCACAATATTTATTACTGGGACATACTTACATTCAATTATTGAAATAAATTAGCTATTTTTGCAATAGTTCACTAATTCTTCAAGGCTGTAGATAGTATTTATCGTCAGCATTTTTTTGATTTTTCTCTTGAAGAGAGGGTGCGATAATTCTTTTACATTATTTGATATACAGGGCTATTCAAATTCGTTTCTGTACATGGGGATCTCGTAAACGATAAGAGATAGAGTGTCGTTTAATTTATTGCAAAGTTGCGTATTTTAGAGCTCTATTCAATGATGTAAACAAATCGAATATAACTCTTTTGGTTCTGGAGATATATACTTTTGGAAAGAAAGATAGAAAGAGCATGTTAATAGAAAAATCAGAGATTGTAGAATGGAGAAGAAACTATTTGAGAAAAATAAAGAAAGCCAGATCACTAGGTAAATCTATTTTTTATTTGGATAAAACATGGGTCAATGTGGGTCATACCGTCTCGAAGGTTTGGCAAGATCAGAACATCAAAAGTAGAAGACAAGCCTTTTTGGAAGGTTGGTCCACTAGTTTGAAAACTCCAGTTGGAAAAAGTCGTCGTCTTATCATCACTCACATAGGCAGTAGTGAAGGATTCGTGAAAGATGGATTGATGGTGTTTGAATCGAAGAAAAATGGGGATTGTCATCAAGAAATGGATGCCACAGTATTCGAAGAATGGTTTAGGAACATACTTGCAAAACATCTGCAGGGATTCGTAATAGTAATGGATAACGCAAGTTACCACAGTAGACGAGTCGAGAAGCTGCAGACGTCGTGTTGGAAGAAAGCAGATTACTGAGTGATTACAAATGAAAGATATTCCTTTTGAATCGATCATGTTGAAAGCGGAGCGCCTCAAGTTGGCTAAACGTCATAAGCCAAAATTCGTCAGATATGTCACCGATGAGATGGCGGAGACTAAAGTAATGTTGGTTCTTCGATTGCCGCCTTATCACTGTGAATTGAATCCAAGAGAGTTGGTTTGGGCTCAAGTTAAAGGATTCATCGCAAGGAATAATAATACCCTCAAAATGTATCGACAAAACAATCAGAATCGTAGCAGAGATGTGGGATCTGGATGATCGCATAGACTCATCATCAGAAAAAATTATTCCATTTGTCATCAATCCTAATGAAACCGATTCACCCAGTGAAAAATCACTCAAAGAATCCCTGTAGACTTTTTTCAGAATAAAATTATCGCAATGTCTTATTGGAAGTAAGTATTCTATAAAATCCAATAAGGAATATGAATATTCGTTTCCAAACTAACAAGAATATATAAAGTGTATCTCTCAGTGCAGGCACACTTTTCTACTTCCTGAAAATGTCAATGTCGAAGCCGAAACGTCGAACAACGCAAAATTTTGAACGCGGTTCAACTCGAAATCAGATGTTCAAATTTCTAACCGCGGAAATCTATTCTATTTGTATGCTTACCTGGTGATGTTTCGAATACTTTATTCATCTTCATTATCATACCGATGATCAATTTGATATTATCAGTGTCAATGATAATAATAATATCAAATTTATTTACATCAAGAGACGAATCATAACTACAAATTGTAATGTTTTGATTTAAATTGGTTGTATAAAAAAATGGATAGAGTCTTTAAAACGTCATCAAATTAATTTTTTTCAATATGCAATTTTTTTTTAAATTAAAGTTATTGACAAATTTGTTTTTTTTTCATAAAGCTAATTTATCAAATACAGTAACTTTTTGCCCTTTCTACATTTGTATTTATTTGTGAATTTAATATTCTGATTATTTTATAGATCTGTAGAAGGTAATAATTCTGAATAATAAAAAAATATTTCAAATATAAATTGTCCTTCCAAAAAAAAATATGTAAACAAAATTAGTTTTCACCATATTTTGATAATCTTCTCATCATACAGAATATTTCAATGGAAAATTTATATTAATACCCCCAGTCCGACGCCTATTGATATTATCTTGAACGTAATATCAGGAAAAGCATCGAGCGGTTCTTTTGGCGGTATTTTCGCATTCTTTGTCAGTGTTTCCACGTTCTTTGTCTCATATCCTTATTTTAATGGCTCGTTAGCGACGTCCTCAATAGATATAGAGGATAGACATATCTCAATGATTTTGTGAGTGAATTGCAGTGCTATTTCCTTGTGACGACTATGTTGCTTTCTTTGATGTAGTGACAAGTTTGCATTCTTGAAATTCTTTCACTCTCAGGCAATACTGAACGAACTATAGGTTTGATATAATTATAATGGAAGTCATATAAAATGGCCTTTGAAATTACCAAAATACTAAAACCTACATAAATAGGTTCATCCAATTTTATATTGACTCTACCCATCTCAATTACCATGTCATCATCGAAAATGGTTAAACTGTGAAAATTTGGTGCAAGACCTGGTGCAGTATAATATTTCAAACACTCTGAATTGTATGTTTTTAAACATACACTTCAAAAGTTTCCAAAAACATCAATCATAAGTAATACATTTGTTTTTAAATATAACTCCATGTATTGTTGCAAATTTTGAATTTCAGAAGTATTCCATACTCTAACAGCATGTGAATATTCATCTTCTGTTACACTGCATTTTGTCAATTTACTGAAAAATGAAAAAAACATTCAATTGGTGGTAATTTCTCGATGCTCATCCCAACTATCGAAATAACCACATGGAAAAATACTTTTTTTAGATAAAAAGTTGAATCATTTTACAGATTGAAACAGTTTCAATCTTCCTCTTTGAAGATGATCACTAGGTGATCGAAACACCTGTCGAGGTGTTAAAATAACGATTTGGTGTTGGGAAAAAACTCCAGTAATATTCATTACTACACCAAAGGTTCCAAACAGTGCATCATAAATTATCTATTATTTTACTATATATGTTTATATAAAACAATTTTTAGCTATATAAAAATCAATTTCACAATATTGCCTATCCAAATTTATTTTAGCAATGTGTCCTTATGTAGTAATCAGTAAACCCAACAACATTATTTTATTTTAACATGCTATATAGTATGCTCATTG
>WOGO01005172.1:0-12647 GCA_015342085.1 Leptinotarsa defecta | reverse complement strand
CAAAGTAAAAATCTCCTTCGATTAATGAAAAAAAAAGAGAAAAACTTGTGAATGATAACAAAATTCCTTGAAATGCCACCTAAGGAAACAATGGACTTTAATTGCAAGTGTTTATTGTTTCAGATTTTTTCAAATGTTTGACCTCTTACAAAAAAAAAACTTACATTCAAGTCTTACAATATTCATTCCATCCTTAACAATCTTTCTTACTCTAAGGAAGTCTGAAAAAGATTTAAGCGGAAAAGTCAAGTAACAGCAGCTCCATCAGTTATAAATTCTATAATCAAATTGTTATCTCAAGTGAACTATTTCAAATTGAACGAATTGGATTGAGAATCACACTATCTGGAATTTTTACTAGAACTACAACAATAGTTAGGACACTGTTTATGAATTTATACTTAATGGTGTACCTACTATTAAAATATATTTGCATCATACTTTGAGCTTGAAAGCAAATCTTTTATTCCAATGACATGAGTATTCAAAACACAAAACAAGCAAATTATTCAAATTAGAAATGAATACTAACCTGTACATGTGTGGGCCACTTGTTAACGTCTGGAAAAACACGGGAAAAAGTGGGATTCCTATGCCTATTGAGATATCCCAATAGAGCTGGTTGAAATACCTGACTAGGTGGTATGAACGCTAGGGCAATGGTAAGTAGTTCCCATCCTCGAACAAGTGATTCCTTCCTAGGATTTTCTGTTGTTTGTCTGCACAGTTGAACAAATAATTCATCTCGAAGTAGTGCTTGGACATGGGCAGTTCCAAGTATTTCCATCAACAAAGAATTTAGAGATATGCCTGGTCTAGCTTTTCTATCGCCCATATACATTTGTACTTGCCTAAACATTTCTAAAGCTTGTCGAGCCACAGGTTTACTAGATGCCAGTAAAGGTCTTTGCAGACTTCTTGCTGACCAACTAAGAAGATCTCGTACACTAGCCTTACGCCTGAATAACCCTCTACCGCCTAAATTAAGATTGTTGACTGCAAATTTTTCCATATCAGCTTCTCTTTCTGGCTGCAAAGGAGGTTCAGCAAGAGGTTTCAGCAATGGCACTGTGGGCCTTTCTTTTTCTTTCATTTCTCTTTCTCTATCTCTAGACTCTATATTGGTGGCTGTTGGAAGATTTAAATATTCCACAGGCCTGTGTGACAAACGATGAGGCAAATAACTTCCCTCAGATTGATCAGAGTCTTCATTATCGGGTTCATGTCCGGTGAGAGATTCACTTCCACTGTCTGAATGGTCACTGTCAGAGTCACGGCTATTATTGAGCAGAAAGTGCTCTAATGGCAGAAGTTGAGAGTCATGCCAATTAGAGTATAATGGAGCTTCTGCACCTCTTTGACTGAAGCTACTACTTCTGCACAGGTCGCTAGGTTTGCGGCGTAGTTGGGGTGTGCTTGCCGATAAGCTCAGAACCTGACCTCTTTCTGTTAGATGTCCAGTTTGTGTGGATTGATGATTTGTGGCAGTTGGAGTACAGTCAGTGTTATGTTTTAAAGTTTGAAGTTTAGCTAAGGGTATAATATCACAATTTGTAGGCTTATGCCAAACAGTCCTTTGTGATGTAGCACTGTAATAATAAAATCTCGCTGTATTTTGATCAAAAAGTTCCCACCACTGGTTAGAATCTGTTCTTTTGACAGGTACCCCTTCCGGAGGATCCCACACACATTCCCCTGTAGCCAAATTTGCATACATATGTTCTTGAGTTTTGGGCTCGATTATTTCTACCCATTCTGTCCTGAAAGAATATTTGATTTAAGATGGGGTGTGTCGATTAAATATTGATTGAATACCTGCTGTACGAATTAGAAGCCATATTTTTACATCGTTCCTTGAACTCATATGCACTAAATTGTTGATATGTCAGACATCATGTTGATACTATTTTATTGCTTCCAGTATTCCCCCTCATGTTGAAAATGGATGAGGTGATCGTGAAAACCATAACAAAAACATAATTTAACCACGGAACCATTCTATACCCTATCCGCCATTATTTGTTTTACTGCCAACCTTACAACCCAGTTTCTACATTCCCCTGGAAAAACGTAAACAAATTAAATATTTGGATTGGCTCTAGATTACAAATTTAGCTCATGTGCTATTTTAAATGATGTAATGCTTAATAGAGTCCAGTGATCTCATTTTGAATTCATATTAATTAAGTTTCTTTTTTTACTTGGAAACCGTGTTCAAATATATTCCAAGAAAAATATGTACTTATTATTTTGGGAAAATGTAGAAATGATAAATTCAAATAATATAAGAAGAGTTATTTGGAATAATAACTATATTCAACTTGTGCATTTGAAATTATTGCATAGATGAAAGATGTTAAACTAGAAAGGGATAGATGATAATTCATTTAAATTGGCTAGTTACCCATAACACTTTTTGATCAAATATTTAATCTTAAAGTATCACCTTTCATTCTGAAAATTTTGACTAGTTGTAGGGATAAATACCGAAATAATTGCACTATTTTCCATATTCATTACATCAGAAAAAGGTTTCCTTTCAACCCTACCTAATTTTACTATTTCTTAATGAAATATCTAATATATTTGAGCCTATACTTTCTTCCCCTTCATTCGGACAGTTTTACTGATAACGTAGCTCAAAATGATTCACTTTTCTTATGTAAATAAATCCAATGAAAATAAAACAAATGTTAGTTGGGAATGTAAATATGAAATAATTTTGAAATTGAAAAAGCAGAAAACTACATTGCTGGGAAAATATCCGCTGTTGTTTCAATAATGAAATCACGAAATTCCCAACAGCTTCTCATGGAGGACTCTGCACAGAAAAACAATTTGAAGTTTATAGACTCCATACAATTCTTTTATATAGGTGACCTTTCACTGATAATGACCAACAAAAACAGCCTCACATGATACTGAGGCATTTTTCTATTGCAACACACTCCTTAATAGATGGTGTGTTTTGGAGATTTTTCACATACTTCTACTGATGATTTATTCTAAAATAATGAAAACCAGTTCTAACTCCCATCTAGAGCGGTGGGAGTTATAATATAGCTACCCTGCCGGGTGAGGTGCCATAAGTGGAGGTAAGAATCCTCCTAGATGACTCCTTATTTTAAGGTGTGTGTATCCGTGTTGAAAGAGTGTATGGCTCTGAGCCTGCTCAGTGTCACTATCGGAACCAGGCCCCTTCTCGTCATTGAAAGCAATTTGGTGATGCGGGGCTTTGCCGTGATGGACCTCTATGGCCTAGCTACTCATGGGACTCTGAAGGGACCATGAAGTAGCTAAAGAATCCGACCCCAAGCGTTTACAGTGCAGATGGACGTCGACTAAATGACCCCTGTTGTGAGCAAAAGCTTTCTAGTTCTTGAACTCTTGATCCTGTTGACAAACCAATGCTAAGAGGTGGAGCCAGGTGACTTTTCGTTTCCTCAAGATCGGAATATCTTATGAATATACTCTGCACCAATTTCTTGAGCACAAAAAGTAGAATCTGCATCAGAAGAGGGAACAAACTTGTTTACGACACCATATAGAAGTAAAAAAACCCTGTCTGACTGATGTAACGCCACTCACTTACAGATGCCGAAATATGGGAAGGTTACTGAGGATATTAACTAGAATCTCTTCAGTCCACAGCCACGATTCTAGAGTCGCACATTTCGGCCCGGATGGGAACAGGTTATCCGAGAGGATTAGGAGAGTATCTCATGACTAGTGTATGCAGTTAAGACCCTGTAGCCATGGGAGGGATACTTCCTGAAAAGCATCACAAGAGAACTACTTCCCAAGCCACACATTCGTGTTACTTGCCTTTCTGATGAAAATAGTTGCAGACTAACTACCAATCAGGTCCTCACTAAATTGAATAAAATGTACCATGGTCTGTCAACCCTGGAGTTATTCTCCACAAGGAAATTCAGGTCCTGGTAGAGAAACATACTCTGTTTCTGTTCTGCCGCAGGCCAAATCAGGTTTTTACTGTTTGGTAGAGTTCTTCTCTTGCCAGCTGACACAGAAAGATCACCCACTAAATTAATTAATCAGCTTCGTTCAGGAGCTGGATTTATTTGGTAGTTTGAATAGGTTAGGTCACAATGAACCTACACTGGCTGTTATGGAGGGTTGAATGGACCCACTCACTTCTGACCTATTTCCTTCGTCATGATATATCGATACCTGCATTCATTTTGTAAATATATTTCCACAAATAGAAAAGACATGACGAAATGAGTACTCAATATGAAAAAATACAGCTATTATCCTTGTGTATATTTCATTTAATATATAACAGAAGTAACAATTCATTTTATCACAATTTCATTTAGTACATCAGTTCTTTGCGAAACATCATTCATAAATGGAAAGTGAGATGTCAGAACTCTTTCTGATGAAAAAGTGACAATACCTACCTAGATGCAACAGATCAAGCAAAAATAAATATGCTTAATTTAGTACCTACTTTTCCATAAAAGAAAAGCTAGATAACCCATTTATGGTTAAGCAAGTTTAAATTTTTCTTGCATCTCTGTTATATCTGAAAACAAAATAAGCAATTCTGAAAAAATAACTAACTTTTCATGAAGTACCAATTACAATTATGTACATTAAAATTGAAGTAATTTTGAGTAACCAACCTAAATATCTTCATAACATGTACCCCCTATCTATGCTTCTACTTGTTCATTTTTTCATGAGATGCAAAAGAAATAAAATTGGCATGCATAAAATTACTGTATTTTGGCAATCACAAAACTGCAACTACTGAATTGGGTAAATTTATTTTTCGTCTCCATCCGTAGAATAACATTGGAGAAATGTTGGTTTTCATTTAATTATTGTCAAGTAAATTGTAATTTTTTGAACATTTGATTGAAAATCAGTCATATTTCAATTATGTAGGAACACACTTTTGGCAGTTTCGATGCTCAAAAATGTCTCTAAAATTTTCTCAAAATGGCACATACTTCACTAATACAATGAGGTTATAATTATCCGGAATAAGTGAAAAAGTAAGTGAATCTAATTGAAGCATTTCATTAGATGAAAGGCATCAATTTAACTCCAATATTCATTTGCAATGGAAATTAGTATAAGAGTTTCACTTTTATGAACTATTGACATTTTCAATTATTCCTCACAAAAATAATTAACACAATATTTGAGCAAATTATTGAACAATTATAAAGTAAACCTAATAATTATTTTTGATTTGTACTTGTTTGTAGAGCTTTAAAAATACTGCTGTAAAATGTGTTACGCCTTGTAAATATATGGAAAATAAATGTCAAAACATATTTCGATCACAATAATACTGTGAATTGAAAATAATATAAAAGAGAGAATCAGTTGTACCGATGAAAAATTATTCAATCAAAATATACTAGATAAATAAATTAAGTGAAATTCTATACAAAATATGATATATATTCATGCGGCATAACACCTCTTCTGGGGTAAAATGTATGATTGACAGAATAACTCAATAAATTTGATATGTTTGATGTATATATATCAGCAAATCTGAACAATCTTCTAGAAAAATAGGTGGGGTTATGGTAAGTGCGAAAAACGCTGCCAAATTGTTCATTGAAGACGTATTTGATGTCATTCCTAGAAAAAAAAAAAAATGAATACACTGGGTCATTACTTGATGAAAATTTATAACACTATCCATGATATTAAAACAATTTTCAGACTTATAACTTTAATGAAGATGCGTTTTGCTATTCTACAATGCGACTATTTTTATAAAAATAGAAAACAAAGTATGAGATGATAAATGTTAATTTTACAAAAGTTCAGATGAGTTATTGGGATCTCCAATTAATTAATGGGAGTTATTGGCTCGGTCGGTAGCCAGGCGGTTCGACGTGTGTGCTTTGTTCACTCACTCGAATTGACTGCCGTGTTGGTCGGTGGTTCAAGCCCTAGTCTGAACGATCGATTTTCACTTGCTGTTGTCCAACCCGTATTAGAAAGCACTTGTTAAAAGGTAAGACCTCGTTAAACCTCAGCTCGCACAAATTTAGACTTCTGAGGGTTGTCGTTCGAAGGGGTGCGACGGAAAACAGATAATTTTTTAAACAGACATTTTTTACTTGAAAAAATAAAAAAATCAAATAGTTTATTTTCAACATCAGCATTGTCCTATAGGAAAGTTATGAAATTCCTATGGGTAGATATTCACGAAAAATGTATTTTCCTAATCTATATGAAAAATATTCCAATGGATTTCAGTGGGATTGTCTCCCATACCATTTGGCACAACGATTTCTCGCTGTGGGAATTGTTCTCTTTCTGTTACAAATACCTGTACTGAAATAATCAATACTGGTGTCACCCACAATAATAATCGCATAATTCATAATATTCTTCAGCCAGTAGAAACTGCAATGAAGATTTGGAGATACTTATTTGAACTGATTCAGCATGTTGACTTAGAGAATCAATAAATAGGCCAAATTCAGATATGAAATGAGAAGGATCGTTTAGAGATAAGTTATAAGAAATTATTATACTTGATGAACACTATATATTTAATCGGAACTACATAAAATGAATAGAACACAAAGAACTCGTAGACTCAACATAATGAATAATAATTGTTCAAATTTAACTCAAAATTAATTCATCACTCAGTCAAAATAATAAAATTTGTAAAAACTAATAATTTACTGATTATCAGAACATCTTGCAATATATTCTGTCTGGAGCTATTGCAATTATTTCATCTATCTAAAGCAACGGTCAGCAACAGGCGAACCGCAAACAGACCGCGAAAGGTCGAACCTCGGACCGCCAAATATTGTAATGTGTTATACATATACCAAGTATAAATTAATACAAAGATAAGGTATACAATACCTTTATTACAAGTACCTACAACTATTATGGTTTGATTAGTTTCCTATCTAGCATGTGTGTGTATTTGTGCGAATTAGTTGATGTTGCGGCAGAATGGACAGATGTAGCTGCCAAGTTGTTGAATCTGTCGAAGCCATCACTTCACATAGAGATAATTAATTTGCAAGAAAATATGTCTTTGCAAATGTATAAAATGGTATCCACTAAAGAATTTTGGGCCAAACATGAAAATTGCAAGAAACCGGCTATAAATTTGGCCACTATGTTTGGCTCAACATACGTATGTGAAACATTTTTCTCAAAAATGCATTTTTTGAAAAACATATATTGTTCGAGATTAACGGACGCCCACCTAGATGACACACTTGAATTTGCTGTTCCTATCGAGAACCAAACAATAAAAAACTAGCTCAAGACTGTCGGTGCGTAGTTTCTCACATCAATTTTAGGTCTTCTGTTTTATATTCAGAATTTCATTTGAAACCAAGATAATACATAGGTAGCACCTAAATATTATCAGTTGTTTTTTCTGGACCTCGTTAAAATTTTACCACAGTATCCGGACCCCACCCAAAAATACTTGCCGACCCCTGATCTGAAGTTTTGTTCCATAATTTCAACTTTCTTTTTATAATAATCTTTCTGTACTTCCGATTTGCTGATATCTAATTTACTGGACGTTTAGACAAAATAGGATTTTCTTTATTTTTGGATTTGCTAGTTTTCCTTCTTCATTTGTTTGGCAGCCTTCTCAACATTTTCTTATTCGTCAGCCACACGCTGTGTGAAATTTGTAACACGAGCGAATTCCGCAATGTGAAATAGGTTATCTGCACACTACACTTTTTCTACGATCAAACCAAAAATATCATTATTCTACTCAAAACTAATTTTTTTTCTGCTCTGCGTTTTGGAATATTTGTTTTGGGCAGTAGATAGTCATGAACTAAAAATAATTTTCTTGTGTAAAAAAAAGGCATTCGAACTACTGTTCATATGAGCAGCAGGGATTACCTAATGTAGGGGAGTTTTTAAGTTACATAATATACTGACTGTACCAGCAATCTGAATCTTTTTATCAATAACATTTTTGATCAATCGACCATATCATTTTGAGAAACACCATAATAAGAGCAAAGCTAATGGAACAAGAAATAAAAACAAATTTTTCGTATCCATTCCATAAAAAAATCCGTTATACCCGAAGGATATAAGAAATATTGAATCTACTAGCACATTTCTGAAGAATTTTAATGAATTGATGGTTGTAGCCGATTACTACGTGGTAGGAAATCATCATGAAAAATGAGAATTGAAACTTTCTATGTTTTTAACTACTTTTATTTGTAACTAACGTTACTGCAGTTTCGTCCTATAAGGACATTTTCAAACATATATATTGAACTAGATTGAGTTAACTATATGTATTGAGGAATTTATTTCTCTGAAGAGTTGAAAAAACGCATGATTTTAATATTTTTTTGTGATATTTATTAGCACAGTACCCATTTTATCAAAACATTTTATATTTACTTCATGCCTTTCAGATGTCGTGACAATTTCTCCTTTATTATTGATGTATTTCTCAGACAAATTTTTTCCTGTACCTACTGATCATACATGGAAATGAATTACCTATCTGTTAAAATCCAAAAACTCACTTTTGACCAATGCTTCAGTTGTACCCAGTTAAAGTTGAATAGGATATGGAGACCGATGAATATGATTTCTATTGCCAAATTGGCTGGAATTTGGTCGAAATGTTGAAGAAAACCAATTGCTAAATTGCCAACTTGACAATTGTAAATAGTTATATTTCTTTTGACACTAGTCCAGATATCATATTTGATAATCTACACACAAAGGATGTTTACTTAGAATTCATTTTAGATTCATATTTACATTTTCAACTTCTCGCTTTAGCAGTGTCAACCAGGTACGATCCATTTCCACAGAGCTATTTGAAATAGACAAAAATAAAAGAATATATGCGTTTTTCTCAGTTTTTCAAGAGGTTCACATTTTCACATCTAGAGGTCTTGTGGTGTATTTTTTTGGTTTAGTTTGTGACAAAAGAGAATTCAATGAGTTGCTAGTTCTAAAAATTGTTTTGACATCATATTTGTAACCGATTCGTCTCAATTTTTCAGACAAACCGGAAACTTGAGGTATTACGTTAGTTGTGAGGTACGTGTTGATGTTGGGTTCATCTCGGGAAGACGCTATATAACTTGGTTGGTGAAACGCGCGTCGAGAAAAGTGTTGCATTTCTGTTAATTGGGAACAGTGCTTGTTTTGGATGTATTTTATGCTAGAGTTTCCATACTTCTACCTTTCATTTCAGTTTGTCAGATAGTTCTTCCGTACTGTAAGTAGGAATATTTAAACTGTCAAAATTGAAATTGCTATTGACATATAACCTGGTCATATTGAATGATCTACTTCCATATCGATGAAAATAACGAAATTCTTCGTCATACCCCAAAATATGGTAATAAAAGTATTACAACTGAATATAAAACAAAAAAAGAAACTAGAGAAAATAAAATGAGACAAGAGATTAACATTTACAAGAGGATGGAGACTGAACTATCTTTGCACTACTTAAAATGGCGACCACTGAGAAACTCAAAATGAAACGCACGTTAAAAGGTGAGACACCGTTAATCTTTAACCCACAGGAAGACGACAGATTTCAATAATTTTTTATTGTTTATTGCCCTGATTTACTTCAATGAATATCACTGGAGTTTTATCCCAGCACCGAACCGTTATTTTTAACACTTCGACACGTGTTTCGATCATCAAGTGATCATCTTTAAGAGGAAGTTGAATCTTCCTCAAAGGGAAGTTTAATATTTCTCTTGATTTACGGCTCCAACCATAAACTTGAAGTTTACGGCCACGAGCCGCAGCCGAGAGAATAATAGCCATTATACGCGAGTAGAATATTACTTTATCCACGACCAACAAAAATTTTTGTTGAAGTTTTTTTTGACAGAAAATTTCATTACATTGCATAAATATTTTTAAAAACACTTTTATTTTATCAAATATTCCATACATTATTGTTCATCTATACACAGTACGTAGTTATCAAAAATTATAATAATTAACTAACTAAAGCAACCTTAAATAATGGGTACATTATTCAATAGTCGTGGATAAAATAAATTATTCAACAACCTCGAAAAACGACAAATATATTTAATCTTGTGTCACTTCTATAACAGTGGAGGTCAGAAAACCACAATAGATTGCCATTTGTTATCCATTATATACATACTTAGTAATATCCGGAATAGAATATCTCTTTTCCTCACTTTTGTTTTTTAACAGAAAAGATATCTACTATTCAAAAGAAATATAAGAATTACTAGTCTTTTGAAAAAAAGTTGAAATTTGTTAGATTACAAAAACAATGATTTTTGGAAGATTGCCAACTGAAGATGGAGTTGCTTAAAATAAACTGAAGGATTTAGAATTGAAAAATTATAAATTGTAATTATATACGATTTTTCCCTCTAAGTGAAAAGCAAAACCATGTCTGAAAAAATTTATTTTAATAGGAAAATTATAATGTGCAGAATATCATATATATTGTCTTTCATTATGTAGGTATATGTCTGGTAAAATTTTGTTTGCATGGTGAGTTTTTAGCATAGTATCTAACATGTTTACCTGCTGTAAGGTATTTGAAACAAGTCATACACTACAGAGCCTTTTACAAAATCCAAATGACAAAGTCGAGAATTCGGAAAAGTCCGAAATTTACGAAATTAAATGTAAGGACTTCGATGCAAAATATTATGGACAGACAAAAAGATCTATTAAAATAAGATATAAGGAACACTTAGCACACCTAGCAGTCGCTCATCATATTTTGCAACAAAACCATTCCATAGACTTTATTTCATTAAGATTAGTAAGACAAGTAACAATATGCATCTGGATGCCTATGAGAGTGTGGACCAATACCTAATAGTATACTATATAGCTTGTTGAAAGAATATTATTCATCAGATTTACCTGTTAGATAAGGCAACATCATAAAATTAATTTAAGACAATTGAGACGCGGGTACCTAGCAGTGGTATCCATAGTATAAATAAGGACAATATTGTATGTAATTTAGTGCAATCTTACTCTTGAAGATGACCACTTTTTGGTTGAAACGTGTTGAGTTGTTAAAAATACTTACTTGGTGTTGGAATGAAACTCCAGTAATATTCAAGCATTATAAATGAGTAATTTTAATTCATATCACCCATTTGAAATAAAATTTGGCATGATTTGCCATCATCAGACCAAAATAGTTACTTCACGACCAAAAATCCTTCCTTTGTTAACTAGAAAACTCATGGTACTGGAAAGCAAATAGGATATAATGGTAATTGAATATCTTGCTTATTATAAATGGGAAATAAAACAAAATAAACATTCAGTTGTAGTAATGCATAAAAATAATAAGTATATATTTACATGTGTTGACCTTAAAAAATATATCACAATTCACACAAAATATATAAATATAAATCAATGTTTTAAACTGGTTTGATCATTTCAAAATATGAAAGAGAACTTTTGATGGTACACCCATAAAAGAGGGTTCCAGAAATGTATTGAAGTAGAAGCAACTTATCGACTTTTCTGAGCAGATATGCATGCAGTGATTGAAATAAGAATAGGTTGTAATGAGACTCAGATATGAGAAAAGTGTACAGTACTTATACCCTTAATAAAAATGGTTGCTTCTTTAGCTGAAGATCAAAGTCAATTGAAAAGATAAAATAATGTGCTGTTTTCAATTTGGCCAAGCAATAATTTCAAATTTACATATATAAATTGATATAAATTTTTTTGTTAGACTTAGTTTTCTCAAATATAACAAAAAGTACTTGGAGGATACCATTGATTATTCTTATTGATATTTTTACGTCAAAACAAACATAAAAAAATGAATTTGACTATTGTAGCAAATCATTTTTTCTTTTTTCGATCAGTCTTGTTGAACAGATTGAGATATTTCCCTCTAGTAACTTCTTTGGATTCTTCGACTCCCAGTTGATAGGCGATATCGTGAAGTTCTTTCACTTTCCCTACCAACTCTGAGGTGGATAACGAGGCCAATTCTGAAAAAAATTAAAAAATTCCTTAAAATAAATAATGTATTGGAAGCCAGGCAGAAGGCCCACCACCTAGGAATAAGACCAAGCAAGTTCTTTCGTCAGTATGATAATTTATAAAGTTAACGACGTGGGTGTAAGGTAGTAAATTCAAAGCTCTTGTGAAATGTATTTAATGTGCTGCAAAAGAAAACTTTTTTTTCACTTTCTACTTGATCTAAAGGTGTTCCCATTCACATAAATAGAGAAATAGAAAGCAAAAAAATATTATTTTTTCAAAGACTGATCTCTCCCTAAACACCACACTACCATTTATTTATTCATTAATGGGTAACACCCAATTGACTTTAAGAGATTTGACAATAAATTATATGAATACAACAAATAATTACATCTAACTTGCTAAAAGTAAACCTAATTTATTAATAAAGAATAACAGTGAGAATACAAATTTACTGAATTGAAATATTAATTAAATACATGAATGATTAAGATATGGAAAATTCAATAATTGGGGATGTTTATATTTATTACCATTTATAATCTATTTCTGAGCGAGCGTAATGCAAACTTAAATTTTGTTTCGTTCAATGAAAAGAAGTCCAGATCGACTTTATTACCACCAATAGCAACTCTAGACAG
>WOGO01005171.1:0-12649 GCA_015342085.1 Leptinotarsa defecta | reverse complement strand
TTTTTTACTTGTTTCAGGGATTTCAAATCATTTTATATAGTAGACAATGGAAGTCCGAACTAGTGAAATTGCTTCTAATCCTTTTTGTAACTTATATTAATTTTGTGTACTGTATACACTGAACGCATTCAAGCTCAGTGTAGCGAGAAAAATAGCGTAACGCCAAACCAATAGGAAGAAAATTGCACAGTCGCTTGCCCATGGCGACCCGTCGTCATGGCATGCGTCACCACGCTAGCAATTGGTTTTACGTGCGGCTATAGATATTTCACATCAAAAACCGAACTATACACACATAGGACATCCAGGATTCGTTAATCCACTCTGCATATCTATAGTCTGCAAAACCTCCATGATTGCCAATTCGTGGGAGAATTTTTCTAGCAATAAATTTACTGATGATATACATGTTTAGTATTCCACATACATTTCCTTGGTTAACCAGTACTAAATGGAATATTCTTCTCACTTCAATAAAAAAATTATATTTTACATGCCCCCCGGGCATATGAGAAGCTTATCTTTATGTGGCAGAATAATTTTACTACCTGCTTCCTATCTCACTATGAACCGGAAGAAAGTATTTTGTGCAGTTGATACCTCTGGACTAAAAATATGTCGTTCTGGCGCTGAGCAAATGCAGCATGCCAAAATTCGGTATCGGAATATTGAAACCAATGAGTATGCTAAACGTGCATGATATCCATTTTATCGTTCGCCGAATTGTGGAAGATGAGCGCTGGCAATCGTTGCTTGATGATATTATGAATTTTATTATTCACCACATGTATGTTGTCCACATCGAAGGATAATCGATAATTATTGGTTTACGAATTTCATTCCTCATTGGCAAATTTAGTTGAGAGCGAAACGGTCATATTGTCATATAAGTTAATGTCGAATCTGCATAGTTTTCCAATTTTCGCTCAAGTTCCTGTTTTTGATAATTACAGTGACTCGTTCCCAAGTTTATTGTGAAACAAATAAACAATCAAACCTTCTGGAAGTTGAAAAGAATACGTCTAAAAAGATTAATCCTGGAAATGGCTTTCAAATTTCAGACCCCGTTCTGTCGTTGCTTGAAGCAGAATTCCAAAATAATGTTCACTTTCCAGCTAGCTTTCTTGAAGTTATGTAAAGTGCAAAGCGTTCATATCAATAAATTTGATACGAGCACGAAATAAGTGCCGGAGAGAAGGAAAATGTCGAATTAAATTCGAACGTCGAATAGATACTTCTGTATCTTCGTGAAAGCTACGAAAATTTATTGGAAATTCAAGTGAAGCATATAGATAAGTATTCTGAAATATATCATAGTAATTTGATGTTCTGAGGAACAATAAAGAGTATTTGTTTCCGATAGATGAATAGGCAATGGTATATGTATCGCAATAGAAGACAATGGTGTTACTGATATATTCCTGCAGCTACTTCTATTATCTAGAAACGGAGTAACTAAATTTTTCTCCAACTGATATTATACATTTAAGTGTATGTACATTTTTACTTTTATTGCTGTTTTTTATCATTGTTGATTGGTCTATGATGATATCTAAACAATTTTCACACTGTGAACTTTACTCAAAATACGTTTCACTACACGGTAGTGTCTTCAGTTGAACTGGTAAAATGATTTATTCTACAATGCACTTTATACAACGGTAGCTAAAGAACTTAATAAGTTTTCAATAACTAAATCTGAGAATTAATAAAATTATTACAATGTGTCAAAACAACGATAAAAATAAAATAAATACACAATAAAAATTGATTGGCGCTCCGGGGCGACTTCATTGTTTCCAGTGGCGCATTTGCTTTTTCAGCTGCAGGAAAACCCGGAAAAACCTGCAGCACCACATCATTGGAAGATCTTGATCTAACAATGTCCTCTCTTTTATAAAACAAAATGTAGGGTGTCAATGCATCGCCAGAACACTTCGTGACACGACCATCGTCAAACTTAAACCAGTCCGATTCGTCTTTGATCAAGACGTGATGATTAGCCATTGTTTCCAACATTTCACAGAAATTTATTTTTGAAGTATATTACATACATAAGGTGGATCAATAAAAACGAAATAAGGTCGATTTCTCATAGGTTTTAGATAAAAAATCGCTCTCAGTCCCAATTTACTGCTAAAAATGATGACACAGAAAAAAATTAGGAAATCCGATATGTCAACATCAAATTTCCAAATGTCCTACGTCGAAATCAGCTGTTCTGTGTCATCGAGGAATCAAATAATTGCTTATTGCTTGGTAAAGAGTAGTGCTGGTAATTTTATTCTGGTATTCTATTCGGTGGCTTAATAGGCTGATAAGGTTGGGTACTTATCAAGTTTTCTTGATTCTAGTTTCAATATTTTTGAGGAGAATTCAAAATATCCACCATATCTGAAAGACACACAATAATGGCCCAAATAGGGGAACCATTAACTTTATCAAGAGGTAAGATATTTTATTAAACAGCACGTATCTTAATTATCAACATTGTAGACATAAAAAGATCCATAGAACTCTTAGAGAAATTGCAAAAAAGTGGAGAGGTACCTGCGACAAAGCTGGCTGCTCTTCAGAAAGTTTTACAGAGTGATTTCTTGAATGCTGTTCGTGAGGTGTATGAGCATGTGTATGAAACTGTCGATATCCAAGGGTCCCAAGATGTAAGAGCCTCCGCCACTGCTAAAGCAACCGTGGCTGCCTTCGCAGCCAGTGAAGGACATGCACATCCCAGAGTAGTAGAACTACCAAAGACCGATGAAGGCCTGGGTTTCAATGTTATGGGTGGAAAAGAACAAAACTCTCCTATTTACATTTCGAGAATAATTCCAGGAGGGGTGGCAGATAGACATGGAGGACTCAAGAGAGGAGATCAACTTCTAAGTGTGAATGGAGTGGTGGGTATCAAAGTTCTTAACTGAAGTGAGGATTTGATAAATATTCGTTTTATTCAGTTGCTCAAATTTTTAAAAAAATTTTCAATTGAACTTGCATATTTTTTTTGTTGTAGTATAAATATATTACTATGCTTTCAGTCTGTAGATGGCGAGAATCATGAGAAAGCTGTTGAGCTTCTGAAGCAAGCACATGGATCAGTTAAATTGGTTGTTCGTTATACACCAAAGGTTTTAGAGGAGATGGAGTTGAGGTTTGACAAGCAGAGAGCTAGGAGAAGACAGCAGTATAATTGAAACGTTAGTGAATGAATTCACTAACTAGAGAATAATCCAATTTTAAAGTATTATTTATTATTTGTGCTATGTTAAGGAAAATGATATTCCAGAGTTGAAATCCAAGTTGAGTAGAAATTTCAGTTTGGTAATTGATATCAGTATCACTGGTTAGTTCTTACTTTTTTACAACCACTCAAAAATAAGTGATGGAAAGTATTCTAATTTTATTTTGGTTTGAAATGATTCTCACATTTTATACATAGATTTGCAGTTCTCAATATGTTGGGAAATAATGAAATAATTGTACAAGTTGCCATTTTGTTGTTTGTGGGGTAGGAAATTTGAAATGAGGATTTAGTTCATATTGAAGCTGATATTTCTAACAATGAAACAGTGAAAAACATATTCCAGTTTAACCGGAAATGGACACCACACAAAAATTTTGAGTAGAACTATATATATTTTTCTAGTCCATTTGACAGGATATAAGTCCTTTTCCAATAAAAAAATTTAAGTTGAAATTTTCATTCCAAATATCCCCATGAAAGCCATTATTTCCAAATTCAATATCACAATATGCCAATATTCTCGACCAGCTTGGTGTAATGGGAAACAGAAGACGAAATTTGTTTAGGTTTCATGAAAAAATTCAAGGAACAAAATTTTTAATCAACTCACAGAGTTTTTAATTATTTTTTTAAATACCATTTTTTACTTTGTTTATCTTGAAAATCTTAATGGAAAGTAGTATTTATCAAACTCGTAACATTGGGGTGTAACTTCTTTGATAAGAAAACATGTTGAAGATACTGTACGTTTCAGTTTTCTGTTGTAGTGAAAAAAAGTAAGTAGTAATTATCTCACAATGAGATGGAGAAAATTTGACACTTGCATTTTTTCACTCAGACTGAAAAATGAAATGCATACTAACTTCGACATATTTTTGTAGTACAAGAACAAATCATTGGCAATTGTGTCATATCGGCGAAAAGAGAATTCCTTATTCTATAACCGGATTTTTTTGAAAAATTCAACTTCAAGGTTTGTGCCCACTATACCGTACCAAACCATGACCGTGCTAGGACCATATCAGACACGGAAAATAACACAACAAGGTCTATCTTGCCCATTGTAATGAGTCAACCGTGTTCTAAGCCCGTAAGCAACACGTATAATGACCGTATTATATGGGTATGATGACCGTTAGATACCCGTTTGACAATTGTAGGTAATGTAAAGTATTGTATGTTATTCCGGCTTAATCATCAGTGTAGTGTGAACGTGTAGAAGAGTTTACGCGAAGAACGAATTTAGTTATGAGATCATCTACATTTCAATGGAATGTATTGCTGAATAAAATTGAAAATGATTTACAACCCGTTTATATAGTTTCGCTGCCGGAGACCCACGGTTTAGCAACGTCACGTATCATGCACGTTGTGTATCAGCACCGGCAAAATATTCCCGACTCAAATTGTCATGGCGCGTGCATGCTACGATACATTCCGGACCGGTGACGAAACGGTCTAGTGGGCGTTGGTTCATATAAATCGTATGAAAGAATATTTTTTAGCATATGCCATTTAAGGTCATGTTTTGGTACGGTATAGTGGGCATAGACCTTTATTTCATTTCCGGTTGAATCGTAGTGGATTTTCAATTGTTTTATCATTAGGAATATCGGCTCCAATGATCTATATCCAAATTTCTTATCTCAAACAATTAAATGGCACCGTGTACAATGATTTCTTGTCACCAAGTAGAGGTTTTCCTGATTTAGTTATTATCTAAATTTTAATTGTTATTATTTGAATATTCATTGATTGTATTTATGAAATAATAAAATGTTGAAACAAAAAAACTTCAGCAATTCAAATCTATCAATAAAAAATAATTAAAAACTGGAGGAATAACAAAAAATACATGAAAAAGGAGATTTGATGAAAGGATTGTTTTTTATCAGTTGGTGTATAACAAGATGATAAAGATTTGTTTGAAGGTGATTGACAATGTTTCAGATGAATTTCATTAGTTCGGACGTCCATTGTCCAATATTATATAAAATGTTTTGAAATCCCTAAAAGAACCAATACAAATGAAAAATTAAAAATAAAAGCTTAAAATAACAATTATATTAAGCAAAAAACCCTGAAATGAAATTACAGTGAATTAAAATACAAGTAAAATACAACAATTATACAAAAAATGAAAAATTGAGTACTTTCACTATCTCCTCCTAAAGAGGAGATAAGTAAAAGTACTTGAAAGACCCATAAATGATCATCTCTCGGAGGGATTAGTTCAGTCATCACCTAAAGACGATTGTGGATGCTAATAATCGAAATATCATGAAGTAACTTGGCTTGGAATCTCTTGATTTTTGTTTAATTTTTCTGTTTTTCACTTGTATTTTATTTCACTGTAATTTCATTTCAGGGTTTTTTTGTTTAATATAATTGTTATTTCCAGCTATTCTTTTTTATTTGTATTGGTACTTTTACGGATTTCAAATAATTTTATGTGATATTAGACAATGGAAGTCCGAACTAATGAAATTCTGAATGATCAAGAGTTTCTGTGGATACTTGCTAGACGTTTGGTTCAAATGCAAACAGAATCATGTTGAAAAGTTACGGGCCTCGAAATAGAGAACTTGTGATAACTTTCTTTTTATTTTATTCCTTTTAATAATTTTTCCTGCCTGGAATAAAAATCTCCAGCTAAGATTGTCACTTTTTAATTTTTTTTTGCCAGGAAGAAACTCTTCATGGCATCAATTCACAGAGAGAAGTGGTTATTTCATTGATTGATGTGATTTACTTGCCGATAAAAACTTTACAAGTAAAATTAAAATTTACAAAGAAGTCATGGGCATTGCAATTGTTAAAATATTCTCAAATATATCTCTATCTCTAATATTTACATTTATTTTTAGTAAGAGACTTGATTCTTTGAGATAACAAAAACACATGCAGAAAAATGAAAAATTCAGAAGTTAATATCTGTTTTTTCTGTTTATTGCACTTGGAGTGTGCATAAATGTATGTATGCTTTTGTTTTCAGTTGGTGAAATTTAATAAAATATTTCATGATTGAGTTTTCATGCTTTTTTGAATAGGTTATTCCACTATCTTCCCTAAACGTCCTTCTGAGGGAAACGTAATATTCCCTGTATTTGTTAGTGCAACAAAATTGAGTAAATTAACAATGACCTTTGGATAATAAAGTATATATTGATTGATTGATATTGAAAATTCGAGTTACATATTTCAGTAGGGCAGTTCAGATTTACACAAAAATTAAATGTGAAGGGTGATCGATTTGAGAAAAAAGTTATTAAACTCACCAAGTTTGGACTTACCCTGTAGAGACAGATAATCTACTAATTTCATGGTTTGAACAGTTACTGATCACTATATAGGTGATCGAATTCATGATGAGAAAATTGCCATAATTTATTAATCATCTGGTATTCAATATTGCCCAAAAGGAAATTGTGTATATTCAGTGTTGTGATTTTGTGAAACATCTTGAATTAAAAGAATCATTTTACTATACTCATAGTTATGCATGGATATGTGCCTATATATTTCAGACTATTTTCGTGAATAACCAGATCCAAAACTATAAATCTGAAGATTACACCTTTTTTAAGTAATGGAATCACTAGTCACTTCATGATCAAAAAGTCGAGTGGATTATTAATTCAATTAGCAGCAAAATGTTTGTATTACTAATACAGACTCGAACAATAAAACATCATTGGCAATTATTAACTGAAGGAATAGGTAGCAATGAAAAATTTGAACTGAAAAAAATTATTAGAACAGTCAGCATACACATTTATTCAAACAGTTCAGCAGTAACATTGAAATACCAAAAAAAGACAGTAAGTAAAAAAGTACCTTGGAGATTTTTATAATGGATCTTCGAAAAAAAAAATCCATTCAACTTTCTTGCAATATAGCTGATGAACCATAGGACTATCCAAAGACTTGTCTTATTATTCAACAAATAAAACCTAAAATTAAGACTAGAACCTTCCAACAATGAACAAGTCAAATAAAAGGAAAATCAATTGACACACATCTTTTGAACGCATCTCAATTCAAAAAATTAAACCTTAAACTAATTTCAGAAAGTACAACCGAAAACAAATTCAAACTAAAGAGTAAGGTATTCGGATCAAAATTTCAAAAAAAAAACAAACTTAAAGCTGAGATTAGGAAACTCAACAACACAAATTGAAAAATTAATAAATAACGATATGATTTTGATATACAGCTGCCGGACTAAGTCCTGGCCGGTGAGAAGCCCCTCCTTCCCAAATGTGCCTCTACATGAACTGCTTTTTATATATCTTCAAAAACCCAAAAGGCATTTTAATATCCATTATCCAACTTTCTATTCATTTTCTCCCCAATTCTTTCTTTGTCATACATTGACCCAAATTTTACGCATATAAGATTTCTCCAACAGGCCATTACTCAATCCGGTAGCTGTACATTTCTTCTTATATAAACCAAGAAGACAATTGTCAAAAAATGAAATGAAATCCAGACTAGAAATGATTTACACAAAAGGAATATATATTAATAACTATGGTCACTACCTTTAAACACATTTTTCAAACTAAACCTATACATTGAGACATACGAATATATAGTAAATGTCATTATAAACTTATGTATAAGAAATGGAAGTTGGATTTTCATACTGACTACAGATTTTTGTGAAACATAATGATATTTGTGATAGACACACTACCGAAACAGAATCTAGAGTTATTGTACATTTTATACAAGCTCATAATGACACACTATTTGTAACTATTCTAACAAATAACTCAAATCATTTGATAGTAGATATTGGAGATTAGGATATTAATATATTAATTTGAAAAGTCATATGACAAAAAGTGAATCAGTCATTTGAGAAACCTTACTTGTCTGCAAACTAAAGCTTGTGTAAAAATAAAAAAATGTTTAAAAACTTGTCAACTTGGGATAACGAGAACATTTATCAGGTTTGCAATGCTTCCTTGAACCGGGATAGGTGAAGTAATACATTACAAAATACTTGAAAAACCGGAGGGCTTTCAATGACTGATTCACTTATCACAAAATCATTTAAGTCAAACCTTATATAAATGCAACAAAATTGTAGACTAGACATCAGATATAACTCAACTAATAATTTTAACTAAACATAAAAACTAAAGAGATCATACAAATGGTCCTACCATTTTTTATCACAAAAACAAAACAGTCATAGTAGATTTGTACAAAATTCAAGAGAGACTACAAAAATCATATTGATACTAATGAAACTGTCTATCAAAAATAAATCACAATAGTTAAATCCCTGATGAACTGACTAGATAATAAAATCTAAACACAAAATTTGAAAGCAAAATGGAACTTTTCAAACGTGAGTAGAATATTAAATTCCTGTTTAGGGAATTGCCCATAAATATAAGGAAAACCTCTAAAATATGTGTGGATTCAGCCAATTCGAAAATATACCAAATCATTGTACAGGACACCATTCACTTGTTTGTGAGGTGGAAATTTGATATTCGGAACGTAGCTATAGTTCATTGAAACCAAAACAATAGAAAATTCATGCCCGTTTAACCAAAATGAACCCAAGTCAAAACTTCATAATATAACCTTGTATAATTTTCAGACCATTTGATAGGATATAAAATTTTCTTTAATATCATTTTTTAAATTTATTTATGTTGAAAAAATATGGAGTAGTATTGTTCAAACCTCAAGAAAATAATGTACCACTCTTGATACAAAAAAATATCAATGTGGTTCATTAAAAAATTTATTAGAACTACTCACTGAATTTATTTCATATAAAAAAAAATCCAATTGGACATGACAATAGAAGGTGTGATTTCTTTCCTTCCATGTCATAAAAGAGGATATATGCTTCTTCAGTCACTAGCGATTTTGGTGTAATTTGAGACAAACATGAATCGTTGTATTCGTGTCACGTACCAGTGTAGAGGTGTCTGTGTAATGCCCACTGTGATTCGAAAGTTTATATAGATTATAACGACAAAAATACACATTGCATGCTACATAATCGCTCACATATAATTCTTCCAGAGGAAAGTCGATGGCAACATTCAATTCTTCTCTAAATTTTTTCCATCAGAATATTTTTATATGAATTAAGAGGAAGCTTATAGTTTGATAGGGACTTGTGCATTTTCTCTTTTCCTTGCACCTTCAAATATGTCGGTTCAGTTGGCCAGTTCTTTGTGGTATGGGGAGAGAAAAATACCAGAAAAGATTGGAGGTTACTGATGAGTATCCACAGTGTGTACACTTCATCGTGGATTTTAATTGACCACAAAATTTTCTACAATCTTAGAGTTGTACATCCTTAAATATTTCGCCAGGACTCTTATGCTTTTTCGCTGTAGCTCAATTTTTTGTCAATCTCTGTTTTGATCGGTTTAGCTTTCTCAGTAATTCTATTAACGTCCTCATGTAAATCTTCTGACAGATATCAAAGGATTTCCTGGAGGTCTTGATGGGCAAATCTTTAAATCCAACTTCTTCAGGAGAATGTTTACTACTCCATCAGATGAATCTTCTGAATACGGTTTATTTGTCTGTGCCAGTGTAAAAGTGAGGTTTTTCTATTGTATATATTGGAAGGAAGTTTGTACATATATGAAAAACTCAGCAAAATTCGTCTTGTTTCTCACTACATCAAGTTGCTTGACAATATTTCCATAGTATCACCATAATAAATTTATACAAAACAGCAGTTAGATGGTGAGAAAAGGGAATTTCATATCCTATCAGTCTAAAAAAATTTTTATTTAAAATGTTTGATATGATTTTATTTTAGGTTAAACCGGTATAGATTTTCAATTTTGTTTAATTAGTAGTAATATTATTTTCAATGAACTATACCTTAGTTGTGAATATCAATTTATTACCTCACAAACTGAATGGAGCTATGTACAAAGTTTTGGTGTCACCATGCATAGTTCATCGACTTGTTAATTTATAACTATCAGTTACAATTTCTTCAGTTTATGCTATCAAATATTGTCACAAATGCTACAAGTAAAAAAATTGAAAGTGGATCATATTATTTATTTTTTCTCACAAAATGTTTTCACGAAACATATGACTGATTCCATAATTATTTGATCTATTTGAAGTCAATTCAGAAGCAGGTGCATGTTAATCCAATTTATCTTGAAAAGATTTGCATAAAATCATTTTCATTGGTTGGATTCTCCAGTAAAGTTATGCATAAGTTGAGTTGACTTGCATAAATCCACTTAGGTACACTCTGGATAAAATTCAATTGAAATTCAAAGGCAAATTTTCAAGAGATTTTTCCATTGCTAATATTGGAAGTATGTTCTTATTATATAAAAAACAAAAAAAATCATAATTAAATCAGACGAAGAGAATTTTTCATTTCAATGAATTGGAGGACTAAGGAGTTCCACTGTATTTTGAAACCTAGTACCCAGTAGATAACTGATATCTAATAATTCTGTCATTTTTTTCTATAATACACCACTTAAAGTGATGCATTTAGTGAATTTTGTCCCCCATTTGAACTTTGGAAACCATATATATTCCCACGATTAGACCAAAAAGGCCAATAGCACTGCCAAAAATTTCAATAACAAGTATTTTCATAAACAAAGTAGCATTAGCAGCATCAGCTAAAGCTGCTCCCGAGCCTACAATACCTACTGCCATTCCACAGAATAAATTGACCATTCCAGTTGATAGACCAGACCCAAACATGAGGTAGCCTGCAAAAGTATTATCATTAGTATAAGTTATTAAGTACCTACCGGAGAGAAGTAAGCGTAGTTGTAAGCACTTTGAGACATTTTCTCAAAGCAATTTACAAAAACACATGTTTATATTACACAAAAATTTCTTCAGATGTGTATTCATCATATTAAACCATTTTCTGTAAATCTTGAATTGAATTATTGGTTAAATTCTGATAAACAGTGCCGAGCAATTATATTGAAATAAATCAAAATATAAATTATGGTTATCATTTTTCTCTCCTCAATTTAAGTTATAATTTGATGAAATTCAAAAATGAAATTGAGGTTTATATTCAGATTAGACTTTATTGTGGAATTCACATATCAGTAGAAATAGGAAGAAAATTGCGCTTCTTATAGGCATATTCAATGAAATTTAAAATATATTACTAAAATATTTGAAAATAATATATTACAAAACAAAATGTAATTGTAAACAGAATTGAAACGAAAGAATTGGCAAATAGCAACAAAATTATTTGCTATTAGGAGAATATACCAGAGGCAAGGCAACCAATAGTAATCAAATATGTTGAGAATGAAATGAGTCAATTATATAAAAAAAAATTATATTATATAGTGAAATTCCTGATATTATTGAAAACTAAAATTGTAAAAAATTCAAGACAACTGAAATTACATATTTTTGAATAGATTGAACTATCGTAACATTAAATATTCTCAATTCTTTTTTCAATGTTTGTGTTAAATTACCCCTACTATGAACAAATGCCATGTTAATAAAGTTATTATCCATTAATTAATTTCATAGGTAAATCTAGCGTTATGTATACCTGCCAACCAATTCTTCGACTTCAGAAATTCATCATTCACTACTAAATTCCAAGTGAAGTCTTCCATGTATCCAGAGAGTACAATGGCTATAATCAAACCATAAATCGCAACTGCCTCACAAAAAATTACAGAGACCAAATTTTTGGTTTTAATTCGAGGTGCCTTCACTCCTCCTCCTACAATGCTGACTCCAGTGGTATGAATTCCTACTGCAGCTCCCACAATCGAAAGAGACACAGATAATCCTATTCCAAGACAGCACCACATATGAGGTGAAGTACTTTCCAGGAACCATCCTACACTTATTCTTTCACCCTTTCCAGTAAGAACATGGTATAGAATGAGAATGAGGGTAGATATCAAGGTAGTAGCAGAAAAGGTGTAAGCCAAGGTAGATCTAATGCTGAGATGGGTCATGTTAGGAATCTGCAAACATGCAAGATGACATCTGATACATTACTGTCAATTTCAACTAACCCGTTGCGAGAATCCTGACGAAAAATTTTACTGTTTGGCGATATTTTTATAAAAACATAAACTGAGATATGCTTCCTCCCAAATATTGAATTTTGAACATATCAATAAATTTATAGATGACAATCAGTGCTACCACCATCTAAAATACTAGAACTTACCAATTCTCATTAAAAAGATGTTATCAAACCTCCAGCTTTTTAGAATAGTTATTTTTGTATTAAGAGAGTGAAATGAGTGTGTTTTACAGTCACATGAGGGTGTTGAAATTCTCTCGAATCTGCCATGGAAACACAGATTCGAGAAAGATTAATGCAGTCAAGCTGCTGGCTTGAAATTGAAATCAATATAGGAATGATCAAAAAGTACTAAT
>WOGO01005170.1:0-12649 GCA_015342085.1 Leptinotarsa defecta | reverse complement strand
AGTTATATTGTTACGGGCAAAAGTGGCACACTTCAAGATAAATAAAGAAGGTGCCGTCAATAGGCCCTCTCTTAAGAAAATTGGTCTACAACTATCTATCTACTACAATTATCGATTTTGAGTTTATACATTTTATCTCCAACAAGCGACCCCACACGAGTGCAATGTTGAAAGTAAATTCACTACAGAAGGTCTTTATATACAAAGTTCACAGCTTTTTTGGCAGTAGACAAAAAAGGTTACTCTTGAAAGAGCGACATTTAGTTGAACCGGTACCGCCGCAACCACTATGTTCCTGTATTTAAAATCTGTAATATCTTAAAAAATTTTCATTTAAATTACATGCTGTAAGGGGCCATTTTGATAACATCATGAACACATAAGGTAGAGGATATACTAAAGATAATTTCATAAACGCGCCTCTTTTCAAACGCTGCTGGCGTCTTACTTGGAATATTTGAAAATCCTTTTTTATTGCACATCTGAAACATAAAACAAGCCTACATACCAAATCTCAGCTTTCGAAAATATACCGGTATGGGAAAACAGTGATGAAAAGGTGATTTTCATATGTATACGCACCTCTTTCACCCTCATAGTAGGAATATTTGAAAATCCTTCAATATCGCGCATCTGATTCTTATGAAATACTCCTATACCAAATTTTAGCTTCCTAGGATAGTATGGATGCGAATGTACGTATCTATTATCTTTCAATTATTTTGTACCTGCACAAAAAGGAGAATTGGGTTTTCTATTCCCTACTGGCGTATGTGTAGTTATCAACACTTGCCAAATTCATTTGTGCCAAAATTCTTTTCAGGATTGTACTTCATGGTAAACGATGGTGGTAACAGTTACCATCTCTCTTCATCGTTTGCTGATCACAGACGCACAGCAAGATTTGCCAAGTTGTACTTTCGTTACTTTGCATAGCAATGAGTGAAGCTTCTCCCTATCGATGGTTCCCACTTCTTTCCAAGAGTTTCCTCAACTCAATTTTCCACAGGTCATAAAATATGGAGCAATTTTGGATATTTGAAAGAACTTTACGACAGTCTCAGTCTAGTTTCCTCATAGTGCAGAAACTATATAAAGTCCTTATTTCTCTCACACCTGAAAGTGCTCTTCCAGCATTTGCTGGCAACACTCGCCAATGAAACCGTTTTATAGGTGTTCCGTTTATGGTCGAAAATAAAAGATACGTTCGAAATTAATTGTGTAAAAGGCGAGGAAATGCGACGGAATGAAACTTTCCGCTTCCAAAGATTCCCATGAAACGTGCCAGACCGATTCCAAGTTTTAATGTCCCAAGGCTCTGTTTTCACATTGTTATGCTCTATCGTAAGTATTCCGTTGGTTTCTTGATAGTGTCAATAGGTCGTTATCGTAGAAGGATTCGTTGTTGAGGATGGACAGAAGGAAGCTTCTTCAGGAAAGTGAGGAGCTTAAGAGGTCTATATTAAATGGATATTTTAAAAAAACTGACACTGACACTGACACCCAATTCGGAGATTAATTTCAATTCATGGAAAAATAAACACAAATGAATCCTACTTTTCAAACCAGATATATAATCAAGATTCCTGTTCATTTCTTTCCTTCATTCATTTTCTTCTCGTCTTAATAAAAATACATTTTTTTCTACATTTCATCAACAATATTAAAAAATTTCATTTCAGCTTCACGACATAAATAATCATGAATTTCATTAGTTCGGACTTTGATTGTCTGATATTATATAAAGTAATTTGAAATCCCTGAAGGAACTAAAAAAGAAGAATCAAAAATTAATAACTGAAAATAATAATTGCATTAGGCAAAAAACACTGAAATGAAATAAAATATAAGTAGAAATAGAAAAATTGAACAAAAAATAAAAAAGTGTTCCTCCCTGTGTATGATTTCAGCTTGGGACCACTCGATGTTATGTTGATGTGTTCTAATAAGCTCTGCTATTCCAGATTTGCTGGTTTTCCCTCGCAGTGTTTGTTCTTGTGCTCGGCAATGCGAACATTCAATGGCCTCTTAGTTTCAATGGCCTCCTATATCTTCCACATCGGTAGATCTTGCGTTTCACCAACGTACGAGTGTTGGTTGGTCTTTTCTAAACTAGTGGACTCAAATTTATCAACCGTTTATCCCTGTTGAAAGGCCCCATATATTATTTCTTCTCTTGTCTTATTCTCACATTACGGTCTTCAAATATCCAGTGAAGTATCTGGTGGATTGTATTATTGGTACTATTGTGCAAATTGATAAGTTCAATTGATATTTTTTTGTTATTGTTTGATAGTGGAATGAATTATAAACAGATCTTCATTTAAGTGATTTAATATGTCACTGGAATGAAAAATGGATTTTGTCCAGCAAATATCATGTAATTAATGCTTCTTTATCGAAATAATATTGAAGTAAAAACCAATAATTCCGATAGTGAATGTAAATTCGAGTTATTCACATTTCTGCTCATCGTATATTGGTTGAAATCAAGATGAAAGTTGGATCACTTGAACATAATATTCAGTGAATGTTAAATTTATCGTTTTCGTATCTTCACTAATTTTTATATATTCATTGATGCTGCTTGCTATTTTGTTGATTCCTGTCAAATCTCAGAAAATGATAGAAATAATATGTATATGATTCAATCAATTTGAATTCAGAGAAACATAAGAAATGTATAAGAACCAAAACTTCAAAATATAGAGAAGTATGTAAATTACTGTGAAATTATAGACAAAATTTACTATCGAGTTATATATGTCCATGTTCAGCCAGTTGTATTTTTTGAATTTGCGTGTAATTGAATCAGTTTACAATTGTTTTGCACATTCTGTATATGATTCTTGTAGCATTCAACTAAAACACGGGCAATGAATGAAATAAAATAAGTTTTTATAATATTCAGAATATGCTCATATGCCGAGAAAAACATAAATGAATATTTATAACTAACTCACGATTTCTTGCTTGAAGTGTTAGGTTATCAGAGAGAATTTCATTATTTTCATTTCCAAAGTTAAATATTTGGATTTATCCAAATCGACCATTGAATTTTGTTCATTACATATTTCTTTTATTGTACTGATTTTTTTTTTAGATGCTAACACATACAAATCATTCTGATTCCACTCCTGTTCTCGATCTCAAATTTCCCATTTTAAATAACAGGGAACCCAACTGCGTTTCAGTATCATTCGGGGGAATTAGAAGAAACGTACTACTACTCCAGATTAATTAAGGGTTTTCTACATAATCCTTCGACAATGGCGTTAGCAAGGAAGAGGCATCGGCGTGATTTCAGGCCTTGCTTCTAATCAAATTCTGACTGACTGGTAATCCAGTGATGAATCAAGCCACGGCATAATGCTGTTATGCTCCTTTTTTATCTTAATGAACGGTAGGTTCTATCGAAAAGGATTCTATAAAATATAAATATTTTATCATTTATTCATCTCTTGCTATCTAAATAACTACATAAATACAGAATGTTCATGCTCAATACATGATGTAATTATTGCTCCAAGACTATTGAGGATACTAACAATCGAGACGTCAAATAGAAAGGATATGAAATTAAAAAAAAAATCAGAAAGGAATATCTCTTGATCCAAAAAAGATGTTGATCTCGGTCTGGGTCTCAAGATCCTTTTTTGTGACTTCTGTCCAAGGGCACCAAAAATTATGTTCCAGAGCTTATTCGACTCGGAATGACCTCTAGCTACTTTTTGAACATTTTCAAGAGAAGCTCGAAAAAATTGCAATTGAGTAAAAAAAGGGGGTTTTGTTTTTTGCAAATATCTAGGAAATTATTGAAGATTTTCAAAGTTTGAAAGAAGGTTCTTAAAGACAAGGAAATTTCCAAAAAAAATCTGGAACTCCTTCACCAATATTTATAATTTTAATTCAGAGACGAATTGAACAATAAAAATTATTTTAACTAGTTAATTAACTAATTGTAACAAGTTCTGAATTCACATAAAAAAGTTGATGATTTTCAAAGTGAAAACCTCAAATTTGTTTCACTTCTTGGAGCTTCTCTTGAACGCCTTCAAAAAAGATTCCCGTTTGGAAAATTGAATAAACAAATGTATTGTTAATGAGATATTTGAAATTTTTTGGAGGGATTTTTATCAGTGATGCATATTATGATACTCAAAAATAAAATCGTTTCTAATAAAAAAAAATTATTGCTCAAAAACGCATTTGTTGATTAACAATTTTTTCACTACTAAATATGAATATTTCTATTCCTCTTCGATATTCTGAAACAAAAATTGTTTTTGATATATATTTTCTTTATTCATTCAATAAACACTTTGTTTTTAACAAATTAGTTTTCACGATATATTTTTTTAAATACTACCGAAAAAAACAAAAACAAACAAGTGTCACTATTTGACAAATATTTAATGAATTGTAAAAAAATAGAGAAAAAGTTTTTACACAAACAAACTATGAAAGACTGGTGAATTTTTTCCCTTGGTTTTCGATTTCAAGGACAAACTTACATTTTTTAAAATTTCTCTGCAAAAATGTTTTTTTTAAATTCCTTTTTTCCACCAACAGTAGATGAGATTCATCTATTTTTGAACTTTCAAAAAATTCTGAAAACGTTGCCATATTAGGGGCTGAAATTTGACACGGAGACTTATTTTACTACATATTATTGTTAAGTTATGCATCAGCGAATTGAGGAAGAAATTGAACTGACTTGTGAAATTGACTGTAAAATTTTCTTCAAATGAAGTATTATTAATTTGTGATTTGTTATATGTAACTCATATGTAAATAGTCACTGAAAACAAAATACTTTTAATATGAATATTTTCCTCGAAATTTCTTTTCTCAATTCGTTGACGCAAAACCCCGATTTTCTCTATGATAGTAAGTGGAAGAGAAATGTATGTGCCAAATATCAGTCACTAATATTGCAGATGTTTCAAAAAAGTTCAATAAGAGTTCAAAAAGTCCAATTTTCGAAAATTCACAACAATGTTGTTTTTCAATAGTCATCGACACGCTACTACCCACTTTCTTCTCTTTTCATCTACTGTTGAGAAAACAATATGGCATATGGGAGAAAAAATCGCACCTCAGCGATTCATGAGGCATATATGAATGAATTGAAGTTTGACTTTGAAAGGTTAGGAGGTCAAATTTATAAGTTTTTGAAGTGTTTTTGCATTCTATATCATTTCAGATAGAAACAGCCATTGGACCAAGATCTCAATATTTTCTATCAAAAGATTTCCTACTTTAGTTTTTATGTAGTTTCTGTAGCTCTAGTACATCATGAAGAAACTTGCTTTCAAATTTGACCCTATTTTCTTCTTATTTTTGATTTGCTGCATGTCTCAAAATGTATCTTGAATATTTAATTTTCATTTCATTATCATTTTTTTTGTTTGAGTATCCTTGCTCATTCATTTTCACTAACTTTTTTCTGTTTTTCCTAACTCATTCGAATATTTCAGTCAGGCAATTTTTAGTATTTCCAATAATTTTAACATTCAATTAATTCCAATTTCATTTGTTCTTCCATATACACACATTTTGCAAAATAATTATATGGCACAAAGCCAAGACCGAATTCTAACGAATCCGGTCCTGGCCTTGTGTCATATGACATCGCCAGATTAGGACTTAAACCGCTTTTCGTAATCCACTCGTTCACAAGTCACCACCTCTCCAAATTAAGTCAAAATCGGATCTTTCGAGCCCGGCATTCCTACTTCTTTCCTCTGCCTCTTGGCATGGAAAATTATTTGTGTATTTTATTTTGTCGGCGATTTGTTCTGGATAAAATTTCACGGTACTCTTTCCTCTGCAGGATTTGACAAAAACGAATTTGGAGGGTCGGGGATTATTCAAGTAATTCAGAGTTTTGCTTCGAAAAGTTTTTGCTCTCCTGGAAGCTTCAAATTAATTTCGTTGGGATAACAAAAGGAACTTTGTGGAGAGATTATTCTTCAATAAAATTCTAGATAAAATCAGAGTCTATATGACTTTATTGTTTCTTCTTTTGTGTAAATGTAGAAATTTTCCGTTAGTGACGACTAACGTTATTTAATTCGATAACTAACATCAGAGGATATGATAGACGCTTGACAAACAAATAGCTTCAGATCTGTAGATACACGTTTTGAAACTCAATGGCTCCGGTATTTTTTCTAGATTAACACAACTTTGCCAGTCATATTTATTTGATTCAGGGTTTTTGTTCAAGTCGATATATATGCATTTCAGAAGTACCCAAAGGTTCCGACCACTCTTATTCTCATTGTTCATTGATGAACTCGCCTCATCAATGTTTCTCAATGCTAATGATCTTCAAATCTATAAAATAATTGAAAGTGTCTCAGTATGTTTATATTTGCAGTGTACCATTAATGAAATCATTGAGTGATATTCTAGAAATCAGCGTAGCTCAAAATTTATGGGGCTCAACTACAAAATGCAAGAGAGGCAGAAAAAGTTAAGAGTTTGGGCATTCTTTCCGATCTACTCACTACTTACTAATTTAATTTCTACTCGCACATGAACCAAGTTATTTTCCCTACGAATATGATGTATAGCTTTTAGTCCGGTTTTTTTGGCAGTGGTCTTGAGGTTTTTATGCCTGACACTTCGTCTACTACTGTGGTAGACTCTATCAAAAGCGATGTTGTAACGGTTGCAGTGCTCAAATTGGTGCTCCAGTTGTTCTTAACACATCAACTACGTTGCTGGTATTTGTCTCTGGTTTCATATTATTTTAGTAGGCGCGGCTAGGTTTCGCTTGATTGGATTACCTGACCTTACTTGTGTACTTCTAAGAACAGGTAGTCAGACTTTATTGATGTCCATATCCTTTTCTTTTCTATTGAAATATCACCTTTCGGATAATAAGTTTTATCGAATGTTACTGTATCTTCGAATGAGATTATATGAGTGTCTACTTTGTAGAGAGCATGTTCCGCTACAATTGATTTGTCGGTTTGTCCATGTCGACAATTTCTCTTGTGTTTAGAGAGACAGACAGGTCCACCTATTTTCGTGGTTCCAATGTAGACCTAACCGCAGCTAAAAGAAATCCGTTCACCCCGGGTGTTGCTAGGGGTACTCTGGGGTCCCTAGCTGACCTTAGACATCTATTTGAAATCTTTTCAAAATCTGTTTTTCCGTTATTGTTGACCTTAATTTTGGTTTCACGTCGTGTTTCTATAGGATTCTCCCAATTCGGTCTGTAACATTTTAAACATAAGAAAGAAAAGTTTTTTCTTCACCAGCTTAGCTGGGGTTACCTTAGCGTTCTCTCTCCTGAGTTTTATAGTCAGCTCGAATTCTTCTTTGCTGTAACCAGTTCCTCTGAAGGTATTTTTAGGTGACTGAGTTCCTTAAGAAGACACTCAGGTTCACAGATACGTCGTGCTCTCTCAAACAACGTTTCAATTAACCCTTTCTTCTGTTGTAGCTGGTGGTTGGAGTTTTTGTTCAGGTGTTGGTTCCCTGTATACCCTGTGGCTCAATGTATCATCTTCACGTGTATTCACAAGAATATCCAAGAAGACTAGAGTCTTTTGGGTTTCACGTTCCATTGTGAATTGAAGTTTTGGGTCGAAAGAGTTCAGATGAAATAGAAAATTGTTCAGTGACGCCTCACTATCTTACCATACCCCAAACGTGACATAAAGACGACACAGCTAACAATGTGGTTACACGGCCGCTTGTTTTGAGCTCCGTTGTTGGAACCATCGTGTCGATGGTTCCATCAAAGCTCACCAGTATATTATATCCCTCATCTTTTCCCTAACAAATGACTCTGTATTTCCTATAAATTGCTGCAGTGGGGTTGTTAGCAACAACAACAGAAATGAAAATACTTTAGTGAGTCTTAAGTAAACCATTTTGGACTCTGGTTTTAACTTGTTTACTTGCAGTAAAGTCTGCAAAGAAAGAACCAACTCCAGTTGGTGGTCGATTTAGAAGCTGGGTCTATAATAGTTTTGTACCGTATTTTCTATTTAAACCTTTACTTGATTCTCATAATGTGAATGAGGTGTACATTATATGATTCAACGAAATGATCCAATCGCGTGAATCACGAGAGAATATCTTTTTTTGAAATCATCTCACAAAATCATCACATTTACCTATATCTGCATTAGGTAGTATGGAATAGACCCCGCCTGAAAGTGGACATTTTCGAAGAAACAACGTCTGATTAAAAGACGACTCATAATCGTTATTCCGTTCACGCCAAGGTCTTTGAAGCGCCTGCAATTATACTGTTAAATACAAGGCGTGCATTTTGGAATACGTCCAAATCTGTTATATAAATTTGGACTGCTCGAAAGGCGTCTGAATTCATTCCTACGACTCTGGAGATGTTGAAAATTAAAGAAATTTGTCACATCAGCGATAATAGCTCGCGTTGTGTAGGTATTCAAGATGTAGTTCAATTTTTGTGGGAGACAAAAATCATTTTCGAGGCATATATTTCATACTTTCAAATATAATCTAACATTAGCGAACGTCTGATATTGAGTGGATATAAATGGAAGTTTGATGCAGCAAAACTAATCAGTTGAAAAAAGATCACATATGTGGATGTAGATTCCAAACTTCGCAAAAACAAAACTTCTCCTTTAGGAAAGTCTGATTAAATTTACATTGCTAATGTTTGTTTTTCCTACATTGGCTCCCTATTTGGTTCATCAATAATTGTTGTTCTAGCCACGTTGTCATACGACCAATAAGGGGTATTATCTTGAAGTAATGCGCCGCTTACGAGAAGCAAAACGAAGAAATCGTCCAGATAAACAATTCATATCTTTCGCATTACGATAATGCACCTGCTTACTCATCGCTTGTCCGAGATTTTTTGGTCAAAACAACACCGTAATCATGCCACGATCACTGTGTTCACTAGATTTGGTCCCCTGCGACTTATTTTGGTTCCCAAGATCAAAGAAACTCATGGAAGGACGGCGTTTTACGACGATTGGGGAGATGGAAACCAAGTCTCCGAGAGAGCTCAAAAAAATATCAAAAAGTGCATATGAATCAGTCGGTAGCCAGGCGGTTCGACGTGGAGGCTTTGTTCACTTACTCGAATTGACTGCCGTGTTGGCCGGTGGTTCAAGCCCCTGTCTGAACGATCGATTTTCACTTGCTATCGTCCAACCTGTGTTAGGAATCACACGTTAAAAGGTAAGACTTCGTTAAACCTTAGATCACACAAGATTCGACTTCTGAGGGTTGTCGTTCGTAAGGGTGCCACAGCTGATTAACGGAAAAACAGCTTTTAAACAGATTTCTTCAAACAGGATTGGAAAAACCGCTGGCACAAAAGTTTTGTAATAACAATGTTCATTCAGATTCAAATCACAAAAATAAATAACTGAAGTAATACATACAGTTGAATGAACATCATAGAAACCACAGAAGCATCAGATGCTGGTTGTATGTGTTGAAAAGGATATCCAAAGGAAAAAATGAATATTTGATAAATATTAAAGCATGAGAATGCATTATATAAAAGGGATTTGTATATGAGAATAAACTACTTGATATATGAAATCAAAAACACATAAGATAATATGAAATCACAAATATAAGTATATATATAAAAAGTTGTCAATTTCGACGTATAATATTATTCAAATATAAAATCATACGAACATAAAACTAAAATGACAATTAAGTATAAAATCACAATTGTAAGATACGCCTACTAGTAATAATATATAAAAACATGTTGAAATCGATGTGGATGTTGTTGTAAATGGGTGTGATATATATTATCAAAACGATAGTGCCCATATATAAACATATATACATACATATATGAACACATATGTATTACTGAATTGTAAGTGGATAATATAGCAAAGGAACGTATGGTTTTTTTCTATCTACTCAAATAGACGTAGAAGTTCAAGTCTCTGATTTTGAAGAATGTACTCTTTCAATTCTTTTTGAAAGCGATTGATATTTGAAAAATATTTTATATTTTCAGGAATTCGGTTGTAGAGTTTGGGCGCAAAGTAAGTAAATGATCTTTGAGTACCGACCCTGACAATCAGGGGTGTAGTATACTGATCTATATGGCGGGGGTGATACTGATGTGAAGGAAGCGATGCCGTATGTCTTTTTGTATGATATTTAATGCTAGAGCATAAAAAATACAACTGTCGTATATCTAACAGACGAGTTTCGATGTACAATCTATTAGAGGGATACCTACCATTTTTAGAGACTAATAATTCAAGAAAACGCCTTTAAATAATTTCAACTCGAGAAATATGACTATTTGATGCTTCTCACCAAACTACTATTCCATAGCGGATATGATTTTCCACAAGCGAGTAGTATAAAGTTTTGGGATATTTTAGAAGTAGGAGTTCTTTAAGTTTCCTAAATTTTAATAGAATGGTCCTCAATTTATTGACGGTATATTTAATATGGAGGTCCCATTTCAAATTGGTGTCCAGAAATAATCCTGAGTATTTTATTTTCTTTTATTTATTATATCAAAGAGGATGTAACAGAAATTGATGAGTTTTTGAGAAAAATTTAATTCACCTTAGAACTTTCAACTATTTCTGAAATAATAGAAACACTGATCTCTTTTCAAATGAAATATTGCTACCAACCAGATCAGGCTTCATAAAATAATATAGTGTCTCAACAACGCTGTTGAAAGTTATTAGACAATGAAAAAACATCTGTTTGACATAATTTCAAGAAGGCGTTCGATCCTTCGGATCACAATATATTGACTAAACAAAATTCTATGATATGTGAGTTTGGTTTACCCGAAAAAATATTTTACTGAACGTAGACAATAACAATTTCGTTAAACGTTATCAAATATAAGACGTCAATACTTCAAAGGACTGGAAGAACATTGATATAAATATTGTTCCGAGAATTTTATCACCTACATTTCAAAACTGCTATAATATGTGAAAACAATTTTTTCTGATATATATGAAACATATGTTATAGAAAATTGATTTTCAAACACAATTCATGTCTTTTAAAAAAATCTTCTTTTCTATATCTGAAAGAACCGTCTAAGACAACATCAATGGATATAGTTAAGAAATCTGTACCTGTTAGGTACAATTCAAATATATGTTTATGAAATGTTGTTCTTGATTTTGCTTGAAATAAGCATTTCAGTACGTAGGAACTTCAACTTTCTAAGGTTTGTTTGCTTGCTTTGAGTAACGTCAAGGTATTTGCCTATCCAAAAAGACACTAATATCAGCAGATTATTTTTTATTCATCACCTCACATCAATGAAGCAAAAACCCTAACTTGGTCATTTATTATCACTCAGTTTATTGACAGTATGTTCTGATTTCAGTTCGTTTTCCAAACGGATCCGAAGAAAACTATTGTTATCTCTATCAAAATCTAACGCTATATAAAAACGATGCTAGATGTCGAACAGACAGTATAGTATTTCCAATATCAACTTTGGACGAGACAGTATTAATAACAGACAATCATTAGAATCTGTGAGCAACAAAACAAAAACAAATAAATACTCTTACCTTCGTTGATGTAATGAAATAGAGCTCTGTCTGGAATTCTTGATTCTAGAAATGGGAAAGTTAAAACCCCAATAAGCTGTTTTGCTCGAAACAAATAATATAAGATATAAAATGTAGTAACTTCGTGAAACAACCCTGAGAGTATTTTCTGATTTATCGCATTGGAATATTTGGCAATGAATGTTTTCTACTCAGACAGTTTGAAAATGAAGTACATATTTATTAAGTCAGCTTTCTTCCTTTCTTTGGAAAATTCCTACATTTCTGTATGAAGATGGAGTAATAGAAAGCCAGAACCCTTCTTTCCCGATAATTAAGCTCTCACAAAGAAAACCTATGGCTGGGATTTGATCAAATAAACGATGAATGTCATTACGTACTGTCATTGATGACATGAGTAGATTAAATGTGACACAAAGTCATAATTTCATGAACGAATTTGGTTCAAACGGAAGAACTATGAACTTTGAGTCTTCATCTTTCTGAAAAATTGAGGATTATTGATCTGAAGTGTGGGAAATACTAAACATTTTTTTAAACTCAAAACATGTGGAATGAGATCTATGAACGTTGATAAAAGTCCCATGACGCACAGCTCATTTTTCCCGATATTACGTAATTACCTGTAGGAAACAGGTGGTTTCCGGTTTTTGCCATGGTCTTCTTTGGTTACAATATCCAAACGTTTCAACTGCAGCTGCAGCGGACATTTTCAGTCAGAAGTACTCTTCAGTAGTTCAACAACGCCATGTTGAAGTACTCTTCAGTACTTCAACCACGCCACTTCAGTACCCAGAAACCAACCAAAACATTGATCCCAGACTTAAAAACCTATATTTATGTCATTTAATGAAGATCTATAGTTAAAATATGTTAAATTTCGGCTTTGATTATAAAGCTTCAACATATTCTGGACAAACAACAAAAAAAGTGGTTTTATTTTTGAATAAACCAAATATTAAAATTGAATAGAGAACAGGTAATACTTTGGGAATGTTAGATGAAAACAATCTAGACAAAACATCCAAATTCGAGAAATCAGCAGTATATAAAATAAATTATGGAACTTGTCCTGAGGTATATATTGGTCAAACCGG
>WOGO01005169.1:0-12650 GCA_015342085.1 Leptinotarsa defecta | reverse complement strand
GAAATCAATGTTAACTTGTTTTTACGCTGAAAAGTATTTTTTCTGAAGATCAGTTTCCAGCCTTTCATGAACGACAACCCTCAAGAGTCGAAACTTGGCGAGATGAGAATCACTGAGGATTAAAGTACAGTTACCTGCCTTGGTGAGATGATATGCAGTGGAAATCGAAAAATCTCACAACTGAAATCGAACCAACGTTCAGTGAACCACTTATGGTAACGATCCGGGTACTATCTGACGTCGTCGTCTATCATTTGCAATTTATTGTTACACCCTATGTATAGAGAATTTTTGCTGAGTTATAGTTGTTGATAGGAGAGTATAAAAATCCATAGATGTATCAGAAAAGGAGGAATGTCTCATTCACAACCGCTTGGATGTATATTGTTTCATGCTGTCATCTATTGCTAACCTTAAATTTTGCCTGGCCTGATGTTGAAACTGTCGAAAGTCTTCGGATACACATTTTCTTACGATCACCTGAATCACATCTATGGAATTCAGTTTTCATACTATAACGAGAGAAGTTACATTTTATTGGATTTAAAAAAATATCTGTCGTGGAGTGTCTACACTGTTGCTGCTTGTTACCTGCCAAAGCCAAGATGATCAAAAGTTCTTATAGCCCATCGATCACTATTTCTGTTAGAATCTCGCGCTAAGACGCGCTTATAAAATAACAGAATTCTGACATCCATATTTCTTTATTGTATTGGGAAAATTGTATTTTTTTTTAGTCGTATTCTTGTATTCGTAGTCACTACCAGTACATTTCCTGATTATTTCTTCTTGTTTCGTTTGTGTGAGTGGCATTGTAGAGATAGGTCGATGCCATCATGGTTCAATCGGAGAGCAGAGCATGCGAGGAAAAATGTATTTGATTTTTCACGTTCCCCTATCAATCCGTTTTTAATTTCGGTATCAGTAGAGAATCGATTGGAGAAATATGAAAGTTAAGTATTATCACAACACTGGATACACTGGATGGCACATATATTCTGGATACTTTTCAGACAAATTGGATGGTAACTTTCATTTGCAGATGTTTGGGTGAATTAATCCATCAGGGATTTTCTGTTTAATGGGACATTAGAGGGGTACTATTGATATTTCGGGAATAGCAAATAATTACAGACATTTTCAACTGAAAAAATTTTTTTCGAAATATTCCCCTTGATGATCAATACACTTTTGCATTCATTCAAACAATTTTTTTCCATTCCTCTTGAGACAGACACCCCCAAAACATGGTTTTTTGGTTTTTCAACGCTTCAACTGCTTCTTTGGTGCTCGTAAATCGTTGACCACACAGTTTCCTTCGAAATTCTGAAACGAAAAGAAGCCATTGGGTGCCAAATCAGGACTGTATTGAGGATGAGTTATCAATTCGATGTTTTGACTGCTCAAAAATTCACCTGTTTGACGAGATGTGTGAGAGCTTGCATTGTTATGATAGAGATTGCTTTGTCTTCGGCGGTTAGTTTTACGAATTTCTCCAAAAACTTCCGGAAAACAAATGGTCGTGTACCGCTCAAAATTTACAGTTCTACGTTGGTCAAGCGTTCTTGCTGTCTGTAAAAATATTGAACCGCTCATTTCTTCGGGGTCTCAATTTAATAAGCCTTGCACACTGCAAGATAGCATACACTTCCGCCTAAAAGAAGGATATGCATAGTCCTAGTGGATAGCTGTAGTTAAGATTTCCATCCGCTCGGTATTATCCAGCTTCCGTTCCATGTTTGCTCTTCGATCCATCTGTATACCAGGTATTTTTTCCAAATGTGTTTTCGGGATGACCAGTGGGTTTCCACTCTTCACGGCTTATGATTTTGGCCGTGAAGTTTATGTTGAAGGTGTACTTCGGTGTCATGTGGTCCGTGCAAATATTCAATATGTGCTCCTCCACTTGTTCCGAAATTTCTGTTCGGTCCGATCTTATATAGTTTGGTGAGTTTTCCAGTCTGAATTGGCCCATCCTGGCCTCCCCCGCAAAGGGGGGTTACAAATAAGGCAGCAGGCGCGTATGTTAATAAAAAAAATACATTTTCAAATGAAGAAATACTTGTAAAGTGAGTTCGAATTATATCAAGGAGGTTACGTATATACAGCGCCATCTGCCCGCGAATAGATCAAGCAATAATGTCGATAATTCTGTCAAATACAGATTCCAAGCATTCAAACGGGAATAAATATAAAATGAAAAGGAGAGTTACAAACAAACATACATACATACGTACATACAAGTGAAGCTAATAAAAGCGTGTTAAAAAAACGTGTGCTGCTCGGGACTTCGGGATAACTTGAAATAATCTAAGTTGTACTTTTTGATATTGAAACTTGAGAAGTGATTGGGTTATTACTCAAATTTTATGTATATTAATATGATAATGTGAGGAAAGGTTATTTATCATTGAAAACTTTCATTGATTATTTTGTGTATGTACATATAGATATTATAGCTACCATATAAGACAATCGTTACTTTTGTAGAAACAAATAATGATACTAATAATGTACATACACAAAATAAGTATCATAATTTTTAAACCACGTTTCACATATTGAAAGAACATACGTGCTCGATGCTTAGCTTTTTATAATACTGTCAACAGTATATGTCTTTCGCACACTGAGTACTGAGCGTTTGTCCGACGAGAGAGGAGGAACTTGCTTTCCGCTGAGAGAAAGGGAAGCCAGAAAGGTTGTTAGGTAACGAAGCGGTTTACCCTCCCTAAGAAGTTATCACTTCAATAATAAAGCAATAGTATAGTCACACATTTATGAAGTTTCTGTATTAATTTGTTCAATTTCAATCAAAGTTCTCAGCTACAGATTTTGGTAAACAGAGGAATGAAAATGATTTTATGTTGTAATACCTTTAATTTTAATGTTAAATTATCTTCAATGGATGACTTCAGTTTTTGAAAATGTTATCATCTGGCCCCATTTTATTCATTACCTACCTACTCATACAAGAATACAAAATCAATCAATAGTATTCACATATCAATCACCAACAAACGAAATTGTATGAATTATTCATTTCAGAAAGGATTTGATAAGTTCAATAAACTCCCTAAGAAAATATTTTCAGTTTCCCAAAGAATTGGACTGTACCAGTCCAACTGATAGAGCTACCGTATAGCGAAATGCCTCTTAAACAAAATGTTTTGTGAAAATTACATATAGTTATCATCACAGTTAGTGTTATCCATTTTCAGTGTTCATAATTTTCTATCCATAACATTTTTTATTTTTGGAAAGCCTCTCAGCGGTTTTTGAGTAATTGGCAGTTTTATTTTCGTTTTAATGGTCTGCAAATGAACTATAAATATCATACTTTCAAGTTTATTCCAATGAATGCTTGAAATTTTCACCATTCACATTCTTATAATAATGACGTTTGTTTACAAATTAATTTTTTTATTATAAAATATTTCTGGGGTAATTTCGTTAGGAGTACCGATAATTGTAACTATGAACTGCGAATGTGTAACGTATAGTTTATATTTCACGAATACCAAGAAAACAAAAAACCTAAGGGCTTCATATCAGGTAATCTAGCGGGTCATTCTCAGAGCCCATTAGATCATCTGATATGACGCCTCTGGATATTCTTTAAAGAGTACGTAACATGTGAAGTGTACGATATACATCCATCTGTAGCTCATTTCAGAACTCGTGGATAGAATGAGAGGTGCTTGCAACAAAATTACCTGGGGAACATTCCATAATGTACGCAATGAATTTGTGAACAGATTTCATTATTGTCGGGAGTGAATGATAAACATTTTGAACATTCATTGGAAAGAACTGGAGTGAGTTTTGACTAAATTTCATTCTTGAAAGTACGATATTTGTCGTTTGTTGGCAGATTCTTATAACGAATTTGAAACTGCTAATCACTCGGGAACCGTTAATCGGATTTTCAAATATAGTGTTGTATGTAGAGTTTTTATAAGAACTCCTTTTTATCTGTGAAATTTGGTAAAAGTTGGTTGCGCCCTCTCGACGACGAGTGATGTATCACTCATCAAAAAAGTAGGTGAATTTTATCCAACCTTGATATCTTGTCCCGGCAGTTATTTTTATAGTAAAATATATAAAATAAGTAAAGAACAATGTTAAACGGTTTTATTGAAAAAAATAAATAAATAATAGTTTGAAATACTAAAAAAACACACTTTAATAGTAACACAAACCAAAAAATGAAAAATTATTCGACACTAATTCAAGATTGTGTTCAACATCGATAATAAATCTATTCACAAAAAAATCATTTTTTTTGTAAAAAAGCGTGGGACGCTTCAAATTATATTTTTATTATGGCTCCAATCTGGCAAACAGCTCCTAACCAAGAATTTACAACAATGGATACTTAGCACCCCACGATTTTTTACAACAAAATTAATTTTTTTGTGAATAGATTTACTGTCGATGTTGAACACAATCTCAAATTAGTTTCGAATTATTTTTCATTTTTTAGTTTGTGTTGCTATTAAAGAGTGTTTTTTTAGTTTGTAAAACTATTATTTATTTTTCACATTTCATTATGGCTGGATATTTTAAGCCCATTTGTTTATATATAAAATATATATGCATGCGCAGACAGTATGGTTGCCCCACTTGCTCTCACACAGTAACTGCATTAGAGCATTTTTTAAATCACAGCGATCCTGATCAGGATAATGAGATAAACTTGAAATTATTGTATCGTCACCGATTCTTGATGAATGTACACAGTTTAAAATACATCTTTCCGTTTAAAGTTAGTCAAAATCGAATCCAAAGTTGTCTGTTACAAACAAACAAACATAGACGTGAAGCCAGGGCCGTAGCGAAAAGAAAAACCAGGGGGGGAGGGAATCCAAATTTTCCCAACCCCACCAGCAAAATTTACCAACTTTCGAAAAAATGAAAGCCGAGGAATTAGTTACTACTATGATATATTAATTTTCTTACTTAGCTATCCAAAGATTGGCGGAATGCTTATGCCCGTTAGGGTATGCACAAAAGAAAATAATGGGAATTATTCTACTTTGGACCAAGGTCCTTGGTCTTCCACCATATCCACGATGTATAGGAATATTCAATACAAATGAAAGGAAACAACACTTATTTAATATTGTGCTTATTGTTTTCTACTATTATTATTTCTATCTTCATGGCTCGAAATTTCTCAACTTTTCCAAGTCGAATAAACAGCGAAAAGTTGGGAATTTTGTAAAATTGTCACTTCAAAATTTGTGGACTGTTCAGGACTGTTCTCTTACTTGGGAGAAATTGAACTTTTTTAAAGTTTTCGAACAACTCAGAATTTCAAAGTATGGGATCTCCAAGTTATGCATGTTGAGAAATCCCAACCTTGTCCTGGTTCTTTCCCTTTTCTTATAACCCCTCCCTTTCTTTTCTCTCATTTTTATTTTTTCAATTTTTATTATTTTTTTTACTATTATTTTTTTCTATCTTCACGGCCCAAAATTTCCCAACTTTTTCCCAAGTCGAAAAAGCAGGGGGAAGGGGGACCCTTCCCCCCATGGTGAAGGTCCTGCGTGAAGCTAATAAAAGCGTGTTGATAAAAAGATAATAATGATGTAGATAATGTACTAAATACAGGCGAGTGGTGTGATGAGTGCTACCTAGAACCTTCAGAATTATTTTTTAACTTTTTAGTACCTACATTATTCAATGGAATCGTTTAACATACATTCTTTTTTACTCATTCTATATTTAAATTTTTAGTTTCTAATTTTTATCCACCCCCATGCCACACAGTATTCGGCACGTTTTAATCTTTTACCTTAACTTGGGTGGTGTATCGCTAACGATATATCATTTTTAGCCACCCTAACGCCACACAGTCCTCGACACGATACAAAATCTTGACGACTTGGGTGGGAGATCCATGCTTGAATCCCGATTCTGAGTTGACACAGTTCTTTGTATATATTGTATAGGATATGCATCCTTTTTATAGTGTACTACTATAGTATTAGTCAAACCCTGTCATTTGATAACCATATTGAGGTAGTTGTGAAAAAATATGTAATCCGTCATTTTGTAGCTGCGTCCATTTTGGATTTACAATCATACAGAATTTATTAAATTGTATTGTCATCAAAACTAAATGCGTGTACCCACTTTCAGATCAATCTGTCAACAGTAAGGAGGTTAAACTTCAATTATTAAATTTGACCCAAACAAACAAACAAACAGGGCAAGCTGAATAAAAGTGTTTGAAAATATATATGAATAAATATAAATAAGTAACTTGATCTTGACACAAGTAAGTCTCAAAAAAATATGTTTTTTATAAAATAGGTATATCTCCTGACAAACTTTCATGTTATAGGTATACGATTTAATTTAAAGTTTAGAGTTTCTTCAGGTCTGAGACCTCCTTCGTGTCAACAAATGTTTTATAAGAGAAACCTTACCACCTCATCTTTCTTCATTCATCGATAAAGACCGTGATCAACAGTATATACCTTCTGAGGCCAGAGCACTCTATGACGAATCCCAACTGAAATAACAGCATAAGCGAGATAAACTAATAGAAGACAGTACGTCTTCTATTATTTCAAGAAGAGAAGAAAGTGATGACGGTAATCATGAGGAAAAGAGTCATGTTGATCCAGATGGCGAGAGTGATCAAGAGGAAAATATTGAGAGCTCTCCAAAGGTAATCTTTGAAAATTTGTCTTTTTATATTCTGAAGGAAATAATAAGATTTCATTCTCACTTGTTATATTCACTTTTCAGGGCAGATTTTCATCTTTAAGAAATAATAGAAACCATAACACCCTTCTTTATCAGATTTCTATGGATAATAGAAATTGGACGGCTTCATGATTTACAAAAAAAAAGATGAGTGACGTGACAAATTTTTTTGTAAAAATGAATGAAAATATTCTTTCTCACTTCAACTTTGATAATCATTGTATCTTTTTTGTTTGGGAAACTATTTTCAAGAAATTGTAGAATCTAAGAACAGTTGATACTCGAAATTAATAATATATCAACCATTGATAGTTTTTTAAATATATGGATAATATAGTTTTTAAGATGTGAGTAAAAATATTTATTAAATTTTCAGAAATCAAAAATGTCCGCCAGTATTGGCGAAATGTATAAAGAAGTTCCTTGGAAAAAAATAGATAGGAACGGCATGAACACCGTTTGAGGGAAAAGAAAAAAAATTATATAACAGCATGATATAGGGCAAAAAGGATAGTGCTAAAGATACATTCAGAACTAGTGAATAAAAGTTTATTTTTGAAACTGGGAGCTACTCATAAATAACTGAATGAATGACTAATGTTTTTTCACTATCGATTCATTGGTTATAATCATGAACATCATGGTAATGTTTTTAAAGGTGATGTGCATATATAAGAGATATTAGGGACTCCTAGTTAAAATAAGGATTATTAATTATTATTATCTAAGGAAAACTGTCACTAAAATGGTTTCCGTTCCCTTTCATTCGTTGCTAATTTCGCTAAATTGAATAGTAATTACCCGGATCATTTCGGTAATCCCCACCAATTATCAAAGGGAGTCACTTCAACTTTTGATGATACTCCGGTGGATCGTTCATGTCCGAAACAAGGATTAACGGATCAGCGAGGCGTGAAGTATGGTCAGTTCGTATTAACCGGACTAGAAGACTTTGTGAATATTATATCAAAAGAATAGGGGAGACACTCATTCCGTAATTACTGCGATTACGCGCAAATGCTATATAGTGCATACCAATTGTCAAAGAGTCAACAAACTCCACTGTAGTTTTAATGAACATGCACAAACACTACATAAAATCTTCAAACCGCTCTAAGAGTAGTGCCAGTGCGATTTCTGGAAGTTCATTTATAAGTCAAACTGTATTTCATGATATTTTTTTTCATCATTTTCCAATAGTATTGTCAGATGAAATTCACAACATTTTAATTTGAAGTGTATTCAATTTGTAGCCGCACGTAAAACCGATTGTTGACGTGGCGACGCATGCGTGGCGACGAGTCACCATGCGCAAGCGACTGTGCAATTTTCTTCCCACAGGTACCTACAGTATTAACAGGAACATCAAAAAATTAATTGACGAATGAATTTTCTGACGATCGCGAAATTTATATTGATATTTATAATTTAAGATCTTCAGTAATATATTGCAATAACTAGCTCAGATTCTTGAGTTTACTAGTATATTGAAACCACAATAAAATTTTTTCATGTACATTTTAATTACACATTTTTTTATAAATATTTCAGTCCCCAACAATCATTACAGGGGTCACAAAATATCATTATTGATGTTTAACATCTGCCAGGCATCGCCCCTTGATGGATCACAATTTTTATCGTTGATTAAACAATTTTTGTATCCAAATAACGTTTCATATAATTGTAAAAAACATAACTAAAGCAAGAATATTAATTAGTCAGCTCTCCCTCTAGCATTACCTATTTCAAAGATGAGAGGCATCTCAACAAAGTTCACTTTTTAAACTTTGTTAAAAAAATCGTATTGATGATCGTTCGAAATGTTGAAGATTTCCAAACTTTAAGAATAAGTTAGATTTGCGGATCCTTCACAATACACGATGGAGTATTCATCAGAAACAGAAGCTTTATTCCGTTGAACTTTTTTTCAGTATTGATAAAAAAAAATTTTAATTATTGAAACATATAAAAAAATCAATACAAATTATGAAATTATGAAACCACAACAAAAATTATTTGGCGCTCCGGTGCGACTTGACTGATTTCAGTGGCGCATTTGCTTTTTCAGCTGCAGGAAAACCCGGGAAAACTTGCAGCGCCACATCATCTGAAGATCTTGATCTGCCAATATCCTCTCTTTCATAGAATCAAATGTAGGGTGTCTCCAGAGGCTTCAATAAATCCAAGACATCGCCAGAACACTTAGTGAAACGACTATCGTCAAACGTGTCCGTATCGTCTTTGAACAATGCGTATTAATGACCAAATTCAACGCCAGAACCACAGTGAAAAATGACTGTATGAAGATTATAATAGTGCCCTGCTAGATTGAAGTGTTCATCTATTTCGAACTTTCATAAGAGTTTGGTGCTTCCGTCAGAGGTTGAGTCATGTTTGAAGATCATCAGTGTTAAACTGTTTCAGAGTTATTTTTATTGAGACGCTGTCGAAAAGTAGGGACGTTTATTAGTTTTATTCCTAGAAATCAACAGAGGTTTGGGTTGCAAATTGTTTTTTCGGTATTAAATGAAACTTCATTCATACTCAAACTGGCAAGATGAATAACAATGTAGGAGAAAACTGAGTATCTTGGAATATTTATTCATACTTTATATGTGTTAATGAAGTTACCCAATATCGTCTCAATATTCATTAGATTTATATCCAAAGATGGAGATTTGACGAATATTTTTTTAAACGAGGTCAGATGTTACCATATAAGTCGTGCAACTGAATTTTCTGAACCTCATTGATTTTCATTTACATTAATTCATAGGCTCATTATCTACAGATGCTAGTGATACATTTAACAACCACCGTTGAATAAATTGTACATTTTTGTAAAATTTATTCACATTTGCCACGACGCAGTGTACCACACATTTTTCTCATTATTGGACCAAAAAATCAATGAGTAAATATCCTCTCCCTTTTTCTTCCAAATAATTGAAATCAATATATAATTTGGTGATGTTACTCCGCTTTAGACCTTCACATAGTTGAGTAGAATTATTTTTCATTCTTTTAAGATTTCACATTTCCTATGCAGGTCCAAGAGTGTATGGCTAATGTTAAGAGGAAAAATTGGTCAGCTGACATCATAAAAGTGGTTACATACAGCTTTTCCATGAGTCAGTTCTTGTTTTATGTATGATGGTGCTGAATTTCTTTATATTTTACCGACTAACTATGCTTTGTTTAAGTCAAACAATGAATAAACTGATGGATGTAACTGTTACTACGTCGTAGGAGATCATCATGAGAAATGAAACTTTCTATTTTTTTCATCAATTTCATTTGTAACGAATGTTGCTGCAGTTTCGTCCTATAAAGGACATTTTCATATTAATACAGGACCAAACTGCAGTAACGTTAGTTACAAATAAAATTGGTAAAAATATAGAAAGTTTCATTTCTCATTCTTCATGAAACAATGAATCTGATGAGAAAATCACTCTGAATGTATTCCATTACAGTTCAAACCCGGATTTTAATCATTCACTAGTTTACAGCCAATTTACGACTGTAATGCCAAAGGCGGTTCTTTGTTAATTTTTGGTCTCCAAATGCGAAAATGATAGACAAAATTTCCTAACACGTAATATTTTTGAATAATAATTTTTTCACAAAAATTTAATGAACACGACATTCCAAATTTGCTTTTTCCCTAAATTGAGGAAATTGTTTAAAATCTTGCAACACAACGACTCTGCCCAGTATTCGAATCTGCTTCCGCTGTATATGTGACTTGTCACGCGCCGCTTCTCGAACTTCCGATACTCGTTTCCACAAAATACCAGAAATACGGAACAGCTAGCAGGTTGACCTAAAAGTCATAGGATTATTAATAGGTCTTCAGGGCGGATTTACGAAGTTTTGCTGTTGCAGAAGGGCAACACAGAGCTATTATCAAGTAAAAGAATGGCCTCCGAGAAATAAATATATTCCAGGTCAAGCTAACGTGAACAATATACCTCTTGATGATCCCGAAAACATTTTGTTACCTCCTTTATACATTAAACTGGGGTTAATGGAAAATTTTGTAAAAGCATTAGACAAAGAAGTTAATGCGTTTGAATATCTTAAACACGTTTTTCTAAAATTAAGTGATGCAAAGCTCAAGAAAGGTATATTTGTTGGACCACAAATTAGAAACCTACTAAGTGATCAACAGTTTCATCAAAAATTAAGTAAGTAATGTTGAATTAGCTCTGTGTGGAGTTGTTTCAAAAGAATTGTTTCGGGGTTTTTAGGGAACAAGAAAGTAGAAAATTACACTTGAAGAAGAACCACTTGAAAACTACTGCAGAATGGGATGGGATGTCGCATGTCTCTCAAAATCCATTTCTTGCACTCCCATTTGAATTTTTTCCCAGAAAATTTGGGTGCTGTCAGTGACGAACAAGGGGAAAGGTTCCACCAAGACATACTGAAAACGGAGCAACGTTACCAAGGTAGATGGGATGCAGCAATGATGGGGGATTATTGTTGGCTCCTTATGAGGGAAAACGATGAAACATATAAACAAAAGTCAACATTTGCAAAAATGTTATGCACAAAAGACTTCATTTTAATGTTTTTTCATGTGTATTGTAAATAAAGTCTGTTATCCTCAAAATATATTGTATTTTTCTTGTTTTGATTTTATATTTCCCTATAATATGTGAACATTTTTGTATAAAATAAAAATAACTATAACTCAAAATCTTTACGTGATGGAAAATTTTTTATATTGAAGTCGCAGTCAGGATGTTTTAAACTCTCATGTATAACCATTATAATATTAGTCGCAATTTTTTTTTCTTATTTGTTGGCTAGTGATATACGTTAGGTCGAACCAAATGATCTTTTGTAAGTATGGGAACCAAGAGATTACGCTATGAATGGTTAAAGGTCTATACTCGAACTGCGAACAATTTTAAATATTTTCAGAGTATTTCCGAAACAAAAAATTTTTGAAGGCAAGTATTTTTCGCTCTCAAACTTATTTGCTGCTGTCAAATTTATTATTCACGAAATCTGCAAGAATTTACGTGTGAATGAACCTATAGTTGAATTTCATTGTTCATAATAATCAAGAATGGATAGTGATGGCGATATTGATATTTTTTCATGAACTATACCTTACGATTTTATCTTCAATTAGTTCATTCTAACAATTAGTAGAATGAACAACAAATATGATTTTTCAATTAATCACAAACCGTCCTACACGGATATTACTATACATTACGATTCTACCTATCCCTATCAACACAAAGTAGCAGCTTATAATAAATACCATGATTCACAGATTAGTCAATATTCCTCTTTCAATAGATAATTTCAATAAAGAACTTAATATCATCAAGCAAATTGCAGTAAACAATGTGTTTAAAACTGAATTAATGAACAAAATACTTTCCGAAAAAGTCTACGCAAAAGCGATTCGAGACGTTTTTCCTACTGATAAGTTAGATAATCAAAATTATAGAACTTTAATGTATTTTGAACAAACAACAGAAATAGTGGCTTCATTTTTGAGGAAACGAGATATTAAAATTGCATATTCTGCTGCTGCAGATACTGCAGCAGCAACAGCCCTCAACTATGATCTGCAAAAACTTTTTGAAGTATCAAATGAACATTTATCGAAAATGTATCCAAAAAAATCCATGGCTATACTTTTTTGTAATGATAGAATCAGAGTATTTGGTATGAGGCGAAGACAGAGAGTGTCGCATAAACTGAAGGAAATAAATTAGATAAATATGTATAATCTACTTCATACAACCTGTTTCTTTTATAAAATTTTAAAATACGAAAAACCTCCTTATTTACACAAAAAAATCATCTTAAGAAGCCATGTTCATAATGTAAATATTCGTAGAAGAGGAATTATAACTATACCCTCCCATAAGAAAGAGATATTCAAACGTTCCTTCACA